>FXXK01000606.1:330317-450871 GCA_900184695.1 Betula pendula | reverse complement strand
AAAACGGCTGCAACAGTCGGTCTTGTGTAATGTGTAGTGAGATGAAACATGAGGGTATTTTTGGAAGGCAAAATATGAGTTTTTGACTAAAGCTGGCCTGTGTTGACGTGCAATGTGCAGGGCACACTGCACGATAAAAGGAGATGGGGCTGGGGCGTTAACAAACAATGCCTATATTCTCATAGGATAAAGTTTTTATTAAGATGAGAATATAATTTCCTTGATAAGCTTAGAATCCTTCATTACCTACACTTTCCCTATATGACTTGATGTTCTACGAGAGGGAAATATTGTATTTCATTTCTTGTATAAAAACTTCCCAGCATAACATAGTGTCTTAGCTATCTCCATTGTGACTGCACGATGTGCAACTGGACTTGCCTTATTTTCTTCATGGTCTGTAGCGTGATGTGCTGCAGAATTTGCTCTGCGCCCATCCTTAGTTGTTGCTAGTGCTAGTGTGGAAATCATACCGTTAACATTTATTACATGGGAGAACAAATGAGAAGATTTTCGAGTGGTTGAAATCATGAGCCACTACATCATTTTATAGATGTTGTGACATTCTTTCTTAATAGTTGCAATTTTTCCAAGAGTTACAACTTAATCAAGAAAAGCAACCCTTGGAAGGGTTGTTTCTCTCTTTCGAATAGACATATCCCATAGGAACCTATCACTCATGGAAGATAATTTCATCAGCATCTATAAATTCAATTCTTCTAAGTAGGGAGGAAAGGTCAAGAACGAGATTTGAATAGAGATTAATATCTATGATGCAAGATCGTGAGAGAGAGAGCCTAAGACTCTATTTGTTTCGACGTAAACTGTTTTCTGGTGGAAAAAAATGAGATTATTTTTCAGGAAAATGATTTCAACTTGAAACATGTTTCGGCGTTTGGCTCGTATAGAAAATTAGCAACAACAATGGCAACGACAGCGGTGGCGGTGGAGAATAAACTGCGAGAGAAAGTGCGTGTGATAAGAAAGTTGAGTACTGTAGGTCGAAAAGGAGAAGCTCAAACTTGAAAAATGGTTTACAAAAAATAGAAACCATTTTACGCGGCTTAAAAAAGGTTTTCTTGGTCAACCGAAAATGTTTTTGTTTGACCAAGATTTTCGATTGTACCAAACATTAAAAAAAAAATCAAAATTTTTTTTTTTAAAAAAAGGTTTTCAATCGAAACAAACGGGGTCTAATAACCTTTTGTTTGGCAAATGAAAGAATGATGGATCAAATACTATAAATAGAACACATATGATTACTGTCAAATTCCAAAACTTATATATGGCCAAGATTTGGCCTAGCTTTTATTGTGAAAATATCGTATCAATAACATCAAAACCTTTTGTGGGGTATTTTTTATTTTTGGTTTGAAAAAATGTTCAGATGCGAGATAAAAGTGAACATTATTTTTATGTTTTTATGAGTGTTTTGTGTTTTAGTGGTTTGTTAATATTTAAAAGAAAATGAAAAATGATGCAAATAATGATAAATATTGTTAAGAGTGTTTATCATATGGGAGAACTAATGAGAGGATTTTCAAGTTATTAAATTCGCAAGCCATTACATCCTTTTATTGTACATTTACACCCATTCTCATTAGTTGTAATTTAGTCAAGAAAAGCAACCCTCAAAAGGGTTTGTCTCTATCTCTTATGAAGAGACATCTCCTATAAAAAGTTTGGAAACCTATCACCCTCGGAGATAATTGTAGGGTTCATGATGTACGCTTTTGTAGATCACAATCAACACATGTCTTCAATATTTTTGTTTTGAAAAGAGAAAACGAAAGCCGGATACAAACATGATTGCAATTATTTTCTAAGGAGGGCATGACTATACCTTGAAATAACAAATGTTAGTTGATTCTTAATGATAAAGGTAATAAGGCAACACATGTTACAACTTGAGTTGGCCAAACGTATTAATTATATAAGTTTGAAATGGATATACATTAAATATGAGTATTCATAAGTCATCACTTTTTATTTGATATAATCAATTTAAGAGTAGTGTTGGGTATATTATAACTTTTATTACAAAGTCATTTTTAAATTGATGTAACAATTTATAATTGATAAATTAATTAAGTAAATAATTTGGCTTATCAATTTCTTAGAATTATTTCACCAATTATAAATGAGAATTGGTACACTTACAAAGACCTTCACAAAAAAAATCTCTACAAACTGATGTGGCAGGGACATGGCACTGCCACGTCAGTCAATAATTTTACCTCTATTTCTCAAGTTGGACACCTTTTTTTTGCAGACCTGACAGTGACGTGACTATTCACAGTTGTTGCTTGCAGAAATGAACTAAAAATCTTTTTCAAATTTCCCTCATATTTTGCAAATGTTGCAGAGATTAACCAAAATTGTGAACAAGCATTTCTCTTCTAGTCTTCTGAACCAAGAGGATGTCTAGAGGAAGAAATTTTCGCCTCTCCATTTCTGTTCATTCTCTCTCTCTTCTACAAAGCAGTATGAGCCTATGTGACTGAGGCATGATTTTGAATCCGAGTTTCTCTTTGAAAAAATCAGACGCCTGAAGAGCTTCATTTTGAAGACTCCATTCTCTTCTGAATAAATGTCTTCCAAGAACGCCTAACTCGAAATTTCGCCGTAAGATTCTAAGCATGGTTCATTGCAATTAAAAGCATTATCATAGTTAATAAAAAATATCAGATCTCAATAAGCTCTTGCGAAATTTTGCTTTCTTTGGGTGTCTAATTTTCTCTCATAAACTTATCAGATTCGTTATTTTACTTCTTTAGGTGTCTGATTTTTAAAATGGAGCTCTTGCAAAAAATTTTGTTCATTTCTGCAAGCAACACCCGTGAATAGTTATATCATTGTCAAATTTGAAAAGAGAGGCGTCTAACTTAAGAAATGGAGGTAGAGTTATTGACTAACATGGCAGTGCCATGTCACTGCCACATCAGTTTGTAGAGGTTTTTTTTGTGAAATTCTTTGTAAATGTAGTAATTCTCATTATAAATTGTCAAGTTTATAAATGACTTTATAGTAAAAATTGTTATACTTCAAACATTTGTTATTTAAATATGAATTGCTAAGTCATGTTAATGAAGTAATTAGTTAAAATGGAATACCTAAAAATAAAACAATAGTTTGAGAAGAACATCAAAATACAAACATGATTAATTTAAGAATATAGAATTATAATATGGTGAAAGTTGCTTTTGATTTGTGAAAAGCTATTACAAATAATTAAAGGAGGTAATGAATAAAAAAAAAATAGAAAAATCAAGGGGTACCATTCATACTTCGTGAAAGAAGAATAGTAAAAAAATCACATTTTAAGACATATAACAATAATCATGAAACAAACCTCGACTTTTAATCTTTTTTTTTTTCTTCTTCTAAGCAACCTTGAGTTTCAACATTTAGTATCATCCATATTTCGTGAAAGAATAATAGTAAAAAGCATTACCTTTTAAAACATATGAAAATAATCATAAAACAAATCTCGTATTTCAATCTTTTTTTTTTTTTTTTTCTTTCTTTCTAAGCAACCTTGAATTTCAACAAATGTACCATCCATATTTCATGAAAGAAGAGTAGTAAAAAGTATCCCCTTTTAAGACAGATGAAAATAATCATGAAACAAACCTTGAATTTCAATCTTTTTTTTTTTTTTTCCAAGTAACCTTGAATTTCAACAAGGGAGTACCATCCATATTTTGTGAAAGAATAATAGTAAAAAGCATCACCTTTTAAGACAGATGAAAATAATTATGAAACAAACCTTGAATTTCAATCCTTTTTTTTTTTTCTTCTTCTTCTTCTAAGCAATCTTGAATTTTAACAGGGAGTACCATCCATATTTTATGAAAGAAAAATAGTAAAAAGCATCACATTTTAAGACAGATGAAAATAATCATGAAACAAACATTGAATTTCAATATATTTTTTATCTCTTAAGCAACCTTGAATTTCAATAGGGAATACCATCCATATTTCGTGAAAGAATAATAGTAAAAAGCATCACCTTTTAAGACAAATGGAAATAATCATAAAACAAACCTTGAATTTCAATCTTTTTTTTTCTTCTTCTTCTAAGCAACCTTGAATTTCAACAGTGGGTACCATCCATATTTCGTGAAAGAAGAATAGTATAAAACATTCCCTTTTAAGATAGATGAAAATAATCATGATACAAACCTTGAATTTCAATCTTTATTTTCTTCTTCTAAGCAACCTTGAATTTAAACATGGGGTACCATCTATATTTCATAAAAGAATAATAGTAAAAAACATCCCCTTTTAAGAGAGATGAAAATAATCATAAAACAAACTTCGAATTTCAATTTTTTTTTTTTCTAAGCAACCTTGAATTTCAACAGGGAGTACCATCCATATTTCATGAAAGAAAAATAGTAAAAAACACCCTCTTTTAAGACTGATGAAAATAATCATGAAACAAATCTCGAATTTTAATCTTTTTTTTTTTTTCTTCTTCTTCTAAGCAACCTTGAATTTCAACAGGGGGTACCATCTGTATTTCGTGAAAGATTAATAGTAAAAAACATCTCTTTTAAGACAGACAAAAATAATCATGAAATAAACATCAAATTTCAATCTTTTTTTTCTCCTAAGCAACTTTGAATTTCAAAAGGGGGTACCATCCATATTTCATGAAAGAATAATAGTAAAAAAAAATCATCTTTTATGATAGATGAAAATAATAATGAAACAAACCTTGAATTTCAATCTCTCTCTTTCTTTTTTTTTTTTTTTAAAAATTTTTTTAAGCATCCTTGAATTCAACAGGAGCTACTACCCATATTTTGTGAAAAAAAAAAATAGTAAAATGCTTCCCCTTTTAAAATAGATGAAAGTAATCATGAAACAAACATCAAATTTTAATTTTTTTTTTCTTGTAAGTAACCTTGAATTTCAATTTGAACCAACATTTTTAAATGAAGCCATACACGTAATCAATGCATATCCTATTTAGTCCATCATTTCCTTCACATAAAAAGCACAAAAGGAATTCCCAAATAAAAGTTAAAGCTTTATTTTTACTTTATTTAATTATTTAACAATTACTCTATTTAAAAAAAAATAAGAAAGATATTCTGTAATATTTTTTTAATAATTCAAATTTAATTTTATTCTCTTGTAATTTTGTTTTTAAAATTAAATCTGAATTATTAAAAAATAACATAAAAATTTCTGTAATTTCTTTCACAGCCTAAGTCAAATCCCATTTTACTGAGAAAATCCTCATTCTTCCAAAGTAATAATCAGTATACACGTAATATAGCGAAAAAAATTAAATGAGAGATTTGACAAGACAGGTCGATAAGAACCAAAGCGGATTTCCGGGTCAGACATGTCCTTTCTTTTTAATTTTTTATTATCCGAGCTGTCATGTCCATTCATTTTCACTTTCCAAATTTTAGAACGCTTGGTGAGCCGTGGGCGGTTAAAGTTGACAAATGTAATTGTCTGTCTCTCAGAGCTGACGAAACCAAGTTCGAATTCAATAGCGGAGCTCTGGCGACCCGAGAATCCGGTTCTCCAGCGAACTCTCTCCATTTTTCTTATTCTCCGGTAAGACTCTCGCCGGAATATTCTCTATAATGTTCGCTTTCGCTTATCACAATGGCTCTTTCACTTTGATTCTCGTATAGCGTATTCTCCGATTTTACGGACTGTTTTTGGTAGCCGAAATAACTGAAACGACAGGTGTAGAGCTCTGGAATTTTCTTTTTCTTTTCCTGCATCTTCCGTACTATCTGGCATTAATTTTCTTTGCAAATGTGAAATTAAAAGAATTATTATCAACTAAATTGAGTGTCTGTATTGTTTTCTATTCTCAATTTTGATTCTTGAATTTTTATTTTGTTTTGCTTTCGTCCTTTTCTCAGTGATCGTAAACAGAGACTTCGATTATTGTTTATTTGTGTGAATTATAAGTGAAATTGATGTTATTTGTTATTTGCTAGACATATCTGAGTTGAGAATTTGAGTAACGGTTTCGGGAAATGAGCTTGGAGAGAACATGAATAGTGTGTTGAGAAAGGTTGGGAAGTATGAGGTGGGCCGAACCATCGGGGAGGGAACATTCGCCAAGGTTAAGTTTGCGCGGAACACGGAGACCGGCGAGAGTGTGGCCGTGAAAGTTATGGCCAAGAGCACCATTCTTAAGCACAAAATGGTTGATCAGGTACTTTATTGTTGCATAAATGCTTGAAAGAGTATTATCTACAAAGTGTATGCATATGCATGTTTCTTTGATAGCATCCATATGAATAAGAATGGTTATCGTCTAATTACTAAATTGTCTATGTTTCCGAATTCTTAGCTTAGTAGTGCACGTCTCTGGCTGCTGCTGATTTTAAGTGTGTGGTAGGATCTGCCCCTTTTTGCTCCTATTCAAGGGGTCAAATTGAAATCAATCTGTTGTTGCGCAGATCAGGGTATATTCAGTTTTTGCTCATTCATATGCACTTCTTATTGACTGTTAATGGATTCACGGCAGTGGCTTCTGGTTTGTGACTAGGCTGCATTTGATTGCCACTAGTTGGTTTCTTTTGGAACTAAGTTTCTGTGGAATCTGATAATCTCGCCTATATTGCAGAATTTTATAGAGGTTTTATTTTATTTTGTTTTTGGGGTGAAATTTCAAATCATTACTATTTAATGGAACCAAATGAGCATCTGAAACTGGGCCTCCAATTCCATTTTCCAGGTCACAAGTCCAATCAGATAAAATCAGCCTGACATGTGGGTGCTCTTTGTGCCTGGCTAAGAAGATGAGACAGAACTAGTTTAAAAGTGAGATTGGTTCAATTTCTAGCTTGTACCACAAAGATGTACAAAAGACCTATGACGTATTCTACTCATTTTCTTGTTTGAATGGGAGATTTTTTGTTACATAAGTGCCTTAATTATTTCTTTGTATTGTAGAATTATGATAATGATAGGGTTGGTTCTGACTTTCCTTTCTCTGTGTAAATGATTTGGCTTACCTCTTCTTGTGCTGAGTTTCAGATTAAAAGAGAGATATCTATAATGAAGATTGTCAGGCATCCCAATATTGTAAGTCTGCATGAGGTATGCTTTTACTCTTTAAAATGTAATACCTATTAGTTTAATGACTTTCCTCTAATTTTATTTCATATGTTTTCGGCATTGATGACACTCCCTTTTCTTTTCTTTCATATTCCGTTACAATTTCAAGGTTTTGGCTAGCCAGACAAAGATATATATAATTCTCGAGTTTGTAACTGGAGGAGAGCTATTTGATAAAATTGTAAGGTTTCTCTTGTCCTTATGTACATGGGCAATGGCCAAGTCTATATGCCTGTTGCGTTGCTTAGCGAATTTGAAGTGAGATGATTTTTGTGTCACTAAAATATAGTTGAGGCTTCCATTTTGTTAATTTTAGATAATAAACTACTTTTCCCTATGCAGAACCTTTTATGCAGGAAATTTTAATGTTTACACTTGAATTTGATATACAGGTTCACCAGGGAAAACTTCCTGAAAATGAATGTAGACGATACTTTCAACAGCTTATAGATGCAGTTGAACATTGTCACAATAAGGGTGTATACCACAGAGACCTGAAGGTACCTGCAATGTTTTTTGTGGGACTTATTTCTTCTGTCAATTTTAATTTCTAGATATCATTTCTGGTCCTGACAAAATCTTCCTTCTTTTCCTTTGATGCACAGCCTGAAAATCTTCTTCTCAATGCATATGGAAATTTGAAGGTTTCGGACTTTGGACTGAGTGCATTGCCCCTGAAAGTGAGCATGTTTGCATTAAATAACGCAAAGAGTTTTAACTATGCACATATTTTTTCTTACTCACTACCCTCTCTCTCTCTCTCTCTCTCTCCTGTCTATATCTATGAGCAGGGGGTTGATCTTCTTCACACAACATGTGGAACCCCAAATTATGTTGCACCTGAGGTATATTCGGTTTTTAAGATAAATAGATATTGGAAATCGTCTATTATGCTTTGCCATTTAATTGGACTCTTCACAGGTTGGTTTTAGTTGATTTAGGCCAATGTGTTTGCTAATTACTATCGCCTTTCATTTTAACACTTTTGGATTGCTAGACAATTTGTATTGCAGATGTACATATCTTTATTTGATAATTCTATATTGTCTGGCTAAATGAAACCATGTTGAAAAATTTGCTTAAGTTTCTAAAAGAGGATTTACTTGAGCAGATATACTTTTTTCTCAAATTTTGTGAATATTAAGGATAGTGTTGAATTACATGAATGGGCTTAATCTCCACATTTTGCCAAAGAAACTCCAAAATTAAATCTGTAGATCCTTTGGTAAACAATTTTAGCTATCCCCGTAATTTGAATGCCCATTCCTGCAATTATGGGAAAAATACATAATTTTTTTTGGATGAATAAACAATCCATTAAGCTATGAAGAACAAACACGAGACCATAGCTACTTAAATCTAGAGATCCTTTGGTAAAATTTTAAAATTTTAGCTATCCCAGTAATTTGAATGCCTATTCCTGCAATTATGAGAAAAATATACAATTTTTTTTTTATCTATTTTTTTTTTGGATGAATAAACAATCCATTAAGCAATGAAGAACAAATTCAGGATCACAACTGCTCAAGTTACCTTATCACAAACTAACCTCCAAGGGAACTACAACCCAACAACAAAACAAACACAACACCATTACAAACTCATTTGCCTAAGACTGAATTACAAAGCACAGCACAGCAGCTACTCACACTCCCTGAATTACAAACAGACCCTCTCCAAGAGAACTACACCCAAACATCAAACAAACAAATACAACACAATTACAAACTCCTTTTCCTAAAACTGAATTAGGAATAACCCAAACAGAACAAAGAGCCCTATTCAAATCAGAATCTTTGAACCCATTCTTGGAGGCAACTCTAACCTTCAAATCCCATGATATGAACTTCAATAAATTCTCTTTTGAAATAACTTGCCCTCCAAAAATTCTGTGATTCCTTTGCATCCAAATATGATACACAATAGCCCCCAAAGCAACCTTGCATTTGACAGCTATCAACCCTCTTAATTTTTTCACTCCCCAAACAAGAATACTTTCCCAATTATTTTTAAAGAAACCACACATACACTTCCTCATTACTTCCCTCCTCAAACGTTTGGTAAAACCACATTCAAAATAAAGATGATCTCTACTTTCAATACCATTTCTGCAGAAACACACTGATAATCCCCTGTATACCCCCATTGCATCAATCTATCTCGGGTAAGAAGTCTGTTTTTAATTGTCAACCAAAGTATGAATGCATGCCTTGGGATTGCACATAAAAACCTGACTATTCTCCACCATGTAATCTCTGGTTCTCTGGTAATTTGAATCTTATAGCTTTTCAAGTTTTAGAAGTAGAAAATTGACCTGACTTAGAAGGAATCCAAGTAGGTTCATCAGCTTCTCCTAGCTGGATTAAAGGAAAGGAAACTTTGAATTGTCACCAAGTCCTTAGACCTAGCAGGTCTCCAAATCCATTGCTTATCCATCAAAACACTGGAAAGTTTAGCTTCCACATGGCTTGCTGCATCATACACAACCCGATACCCAAATTTCTCATATAAAGCACCCAGAGGATGCCACCAGTCATGCCAAAGAAAAAAAAATTTCACCATTCCCTACTGCATATTGTAAAAAAGTCGAGCTATCTTCCATAATTGTAGGATCTTCTTCCAGCCTCATGAGCTATTTGAAGCAACTTTAATAGCCCAAAATGATCTTCCGTTTAAAAATTCTCCTTGACCCAAGCAACCCACAAAGACCCTGCCTGAGCAAAAATGTTCCAAATATGCTTCAATATGGCAGCTTTATTCCAATCCTCTATATGTTCCCCTTCTTGTTTAGGGACACAAACTAAATGCCAAGCTACCTTTACTCCTAGAGCAGGCTGATCAGTCCCCTTCCACAGAGAGCTATGAAACTTCTGTTCAATAGTCTTGATGAACTTCTTAGGAGGAATAAACATGCTTGACCAATAAACTTGATTACTGAACAGCACGAAAGATAGTAACTGAAGTCTTCCAGCAAAAGACAATTTTTTAGAAGCCCAGGAATTGATTCTAGCTATAATTCTCTCCAATAATGCCTTACAATCCAATGCACTCAATTTCATAGCAATGAGAGGCACCCCCAAATATCTAACAGGCAACTCTCTCTTTGAAATGCATTATACTTGAAATTTGTCTCTTTACTTCTTGAGAAACACCAGCATAGAAAATAGGACTTTTTTGAGTGTTTGCTGCCAAACTTGAAAGTTTCTTAAATTGTTCCAGCACCTTGACAATAATTGCTATAGACATTAACTGATGAGAACATTAAGAGATCATCTGCAAAACATAAGTGAGTGATTTGCAACTTTGAGTAATTAGGATGAAACTTAAACTGCTTTGATACCTGCACTTCCTTAATCATCAGTTTTGTCAATACCTCCATTGCAATCACAAAAAAGATAAGGTGACCATGGATCACCTTATCTCAAACCCTTCTTTCCTTTGAAAAAACCAGCTAGACTTGCATTAATAGATATGGAATAAGAAGGATTTGTTATGCATTGTCTAACCCAATTCACAAACTTATCTGGCATTCCCACAACAGTAAGGCTTTACGGAATAAATTCCCAATTAAGAGAATCGTAAGCTTTCATAATATCTACCTTCAATGTGCATCTTGCTTTCCCTTTCTCCTTGTGGTAATCTTTAACAATTTCTTGAGCCAACAACACATTTTCAGCTATGTTTCTATGAGGAACAAAAACTGTTTGATTAGGACTAATTAATACCTCTATGCAAGACTTCAGTCTGTTGGCCATAGTTATGCATTTGTAAATCACATTGCAGCATGAAATGGGCCTAAATTCCTCCATACAAGAAGGATTCTGCACCTTAGGAACAAGGGTGATAACGGTTGCATTTATCTCCCCCTATGACTTGCCGGTAGTGAAAAAATTCTTTATAGCTTCAACCACATCACTTCTTACAACAAACGAAGCATTCTTGAAGAAATGAGAAGAAAAACCATTCGACCTTGGAGCTTTCTTACTTGCAATAGAAAACAAAGCTTCTTGAATTTCTTTTATACCTCCATAGTTGCTGTCTGAGAAGAAGAAACCTGTGAATGCATTAATTGATCCAGCAAACATGCTTCCTCCTGCCCAAAATGATGCAATTGAGTCCCCAGCAACTCCTGATAGAAATCAACAGCTACTTTTTTAATCTGATGGGGTTCCTCCACTTTCACTGTTAGTATCCCAAAGACACTTAATAGTATATTTAGCATTCCTGATTTTCACAAGCCTATGAAAATAGGCAGTGTTTTGATCACCCAATGCCAACCATTTAACCCTTGATTTCTGTTTTTGAAATGACTCCTCTGCCTTAATGAAAAAAACTCAAGAAGACATTCCTTTTCCTTAAGAATCAAATCTGCACACCTAGGATTTCTCATCAAGCAATCTTGAACAAAACCCAATCTATTCCTTGCTGTTGAAACTTCTGTGGAAGACTTCCAAATACTTCTCTATTCTTCTTTTTAAGAACTTACTTCACAGCTTTCAGCTTAGAACAAAGCCTAAACATAGGCACCCCTCTAACATCTTTTTGTCAACCAACACTTACCCAATTCAAAAAGTCCTTATGATCTGTACAGAAATTGAAAAATTTAAAAGACTTTGAGCCAAAATTCTTCTCTAAACCTACTAAAAACCAGAGCAGGAGAATAGTAAAAAATCCGCGGTTGAAGGAACTCCACATGTGCTTCATTAAACTTCTCCATCCCACCCAAATTACCCATAATCCTATCAAGGTTCCTTGCTACAAAATGGACTACCTTCTCTGTTGTTACTCCAAGTCAAAAAACACCCCACATGAGTAACATCCATGACTTCAATCTAGTAAAGGCAACTACAAAATTCTTGTTCATATGTATTAAGTCCTACCCCATCCAGCTTCTCTTCAGGGCTCTTTACTACATTAAATCTCTTGCAAGCAGCCAAGGTTGATCACTAATAGATTCTTTAAACATTTCAAATTTCACCCACAAACTTATCCTCCACACCTTTTGTAAAGGCATATACTGATGACATGAAACAATCCCTCTTCCCTTGATCAAATTTCACTTTACAAGAAATAACTTGGCTTGAAGACTGGATTAGTTGAACAGAAACAAACTCTTCTTTCCAACGCACCCAAATTCTACCAAGACCATGACTCAAATAGTTACACAAATACTTCCAACCAGGAACAATTCTTTTTATAATAGAACCCGCATTATCTTCCTTAACTCAAGTTTCCACTAGGCAAAACATATCAATCTTTAAACACCTTGCCATTCTTTTTTTTTTTTTGATAAGTAAGTAAAATTATTATTAAAAAAGCAAAGCATAGCCCTGGTACACAGGAAGTATACAAGAGTCACGACTGAATAGGGGAGGAGAAAAGTACAAGAAAGTCATTAAAGCTTATCACTAAAGGAGCTAGATAAGAAGCTGTCCAAGAGAAGAGGGAAAAAAAGAAAAAAGACTTGAGTTCCTCGAGCGTTCTTTCTTGATCCTCAAAAGTTCTGTCGTTTTGCTCCCTCCACAGGCACCACAAAAGACAAGAAGGCACCATCTTCCAAACGACAGCATTTTGAGAACGCCCGCCTGTCCACCAGCAAGCGAATAAGTCGACCACCAGAAGGGGTATTACCCAAGACAACCAAAAACGACTGAAGATGGCAATCCATAAGGCTCGGGCAATATCACAATGAATGAGCAGATGGTCCACGGACTCCCCGTTCCTTTTGCACAAGCAACATCTATTCACTACAATGACTTGACGTTTTCTGAGATTGTCCATAGTAAGAATCTTTCCTTGGGCTGCCGACCAAGCAAAAAAAGCCACCTTCAAAGGAACTTTAGTCCGCCAGATACTTTTTCAGGAGAAAGAGACAGCATCCTTGCAAGCAAGGACCTTGTAGAAAGAACGAACAACAAACTTTCCTTTGTGAGAAGGAGCCCACCAAAGCTTGTCTTCTCCTACCCTACTCCTACTAGAGGAGTACAATAAAGAGTAGAAAGAAGCGAAGACATCTACCTCCCAGTCATGTGCCGCTCGAAGAAAGCTAACATCCCACTGAAAGGAGCCACTAGAGAAGTCCATGTGATCAGCAACACAAGCATCCTTATCTCCGGATAAGCCATAAAGAACATGGAAAGCTTCCTTGAGGGCCAACTCACCGCACCACACATCATCCCGGAATCTAATCTTGGACCCGTCTCCCAGCTTGAATCTGGTAAAGCTAGCAAAAGAACTCTAGCCCTTCCTGATATTCTTCCAAAGCCCCACTCCATGTGGCCCAGAAGAAGCAATAGAACTCCACCCACCCCAAGAGCTACCAAATTTAGCATCTATAGCTATTCTCCACCAAGCCTCTCTCTCATGCATGTAACGTCACAACCACTTTCCTAACAAGGCTCTATTAAAAACCCTCAAGTTTCGAATCCCCAAACCTTCCTCAGAAATAGGAGAGCAAACCTTGGACCAACTAACCAAATGAAATTTGAATTCATCGCCTATGCCACTCCAAAGAAAGTCGCGTTGGAGCTTCTCAATGCGATTAGCCACACTGACAGGAATGGGGAAGAGAGACAAGAGATAAGTAGGAAGATTGGAGAGAGTGCTCTTAATAAGGGTAACTCTTCCACCCTTAGAAAGATACAACTGTTTTCAACTGGCCAGACGCCGCTCAATCTTCTCAAGAACCCCGTCCCAAATAGACTTGGCCTTAAAGCAAGCACCAAGAGGAAGACCAAGGTATTTTAGGGGTAAGGAGGAAACTCCGCACTCCATAATGCCAACCAGCTCATCCACATTATCCACGTCATCCACAGGAACCAGAATTGACTTTGCCAAATTGATCTTTAACCCTGAGACAACTTCAAAACATAAAAGAACAACACGCAGAAAGCGAAGATGATCAGGGTTGGCCTCGTAGAAAACCAAAGTATCGTCCGCAAATAACAGATGAGAGATTTTAACCTCCTCAGAAGGCCTAGAACCCATAGAGAAACCTGACAGAAAGCCCCTGTCAATAGAAGAAGAGAGCATTCTGCTTAAGGCTTCCATGACAATAACGAACATAAGAGGAGACAAAGGGTCTCCCTGCCTCAACCCACGAGAGCTGCTGAAAAATCCGGACGGAGGTGCCGTTAACAAGGACCGAGAAGCACTCCGTAGAGATACAATGTGCTATCCAAGAACACCATTTCACTCCGAAGGCGCACCTTTTCAGCAAATACAAAAGAAACTCCCAGTTGACATGATCGAAAGCCTTCTCAATATCCAACTTGCAAATGACCCTGGGAACACCCGAGCTGATACGACTGTCCAGACATTCATTCGCTAAAAGAACAGAGTCAAGGATTTGCCTATCTTTAACAAAGGCATTCTGAGATTTCGAGATAATCTTCTCCACAACCTTTCTCAATCTATTAGCCAAGACTTTGGCAATGATCTTGTAAACTCCACTCACAAGACTGATAGGCCGAAAGTCCTTGAGATCAGACGCCTCGTGCTTCTTCGGAATGAGGGCAATAAAACGTGGCATTCAGGCTTTTAACAAACTTACTATGAGTATGAAAGTCTTGGAAAACCCGCATAATATTAGATTTAATCACATCCCAACAGACTTTAAAGAAAGCCATGGAAAAACCATCACGACCAGGGGCCTTGTCTCTATTCATACCTTTAACCACTTCAAAGACCTCCCTCTCTGCAAAAGGAAGCTCAAGCGAGGAAGCTTCTTCCTCCACCAAGGAATCGAAGGCAAGGTTATCCAATCTGGGTCACCAACTGTGCTGTTCTTCAAATAAGGACTCGTAGAACTGAGCAGCATACTCCCTGATGACCGGTTGATCAGACGAAACAGAGCCGTTAATAGAGAGAGACTTTATGGAATTAAACCTCTTGTTAGAGTTGGCAACCCGATGAAAGAATTTAGTGCATCTATCACCCTCGTTAAGCCATAGGATTCTGGATTTCTGTCTCCAACTAATCTCCTCTTGTAGCACAGTATTTTCTAGCTCGCTAATGACTAAGCTTTTCCTTGGAAGATAACCCTCTCTCGGCCTCCAAACAACCAAGGGCATTCGATTATGAGAACAAGGCTTTTTTATTGAACTCCACATTACCAAATTCCTGTTCGTTCCATATCTTTAAGTCGGCCTTTAAAGCCTTAAGCTTTTGAGTAAGAATGAAGCTAGGGGAGCCTTGAAAGTGGTAAGACGCCCACCAAAGCCGAACCTTATCCACAAACCCAGACACCTTTAACCACATATTTTCAAATTTAAAAGATCTGGGGCTCCCTTTGATGCCCCCGCAATCGAGGAGGATGGGGAAGTGATCAGAGCAAAGTCTAGGTAGCCTTTTCTGAAAGACACCAGGATACTTGGCTTCCCAATCCGGAGAAACGAGAAACTTATCAATGCGAGACCAAGAAGAATTATTAGACCACGTAGAAGACCCCCCAGCAAGAGGAAGATCCATGAGGCCTAGCTTAGAAATGAAGTCCGAGAACTCTAACATAGCATGGCAAAAACGAGCTTCCCTCGATCTTTCAAAAGGAAACCGGGTGACATTGAAATCACCACCAAGACACCACGGCACATCCCACCAACTAATGAGGCCAGCCAATTCTTCCCAAAGAGATCTTCTGTTACTGACAGTATTAGGACCATAGACCCCCGCAAAAGCCCAAGAAAAGTCATCAACTGTATTTTTGAAAGAGCAAGCAACGACACACTCCCCTACATACATCTCCGTTTTTACAACAACCCTCCTATCCCACATGAGCAAAATACCACCGAAAGCTCCTCTAGAAGCTAGATAGCACCAATCAACAAAATGACAACCCCACAGACTCTGCACAATGCTGTTGGAAATAAGTTCCAATTTAGTTTTTTGCAAGCAAACAATATCTGCCTTCCACTGCCTATAAAGATTTATAACTTTAAGCCACTTATCAATCTCATTAAGTCCTCTAACATTACACGAAAGCAAAACAGGCTTCATAAAACACCTCTATGATCCCTCCCTTTGCTCCTCCCAAGAGAAGCGTTGCCACTGTGCGCATCATAATTAATAGAGCTGAACAAACTATTAAGTTCCCTCATACCTTTTTTGCCCACGGACGAGCTGGAACCTGCTGCCTTCTGCTCGTTGCTAGCTAGAATGTTCTCGAGTAAAGTTGCCAGCTTCCCTTCATAACCGTCACACGAGAGCCCCACAAAGTGACCAAAATTCTTCACTAACTGAAGGATCGAAGCTCTAGACCGCTTTCTGGCAGCACTAGAGCCCCTAGCCTTAGCTGACGGGCAGCTGGCTAACGGCATAGGCTCCTCAGAGAACACATCTACCTCCAAATAGGAGCTGTTAGCGGGAGGAACAAGCCCTGCATCTTCTCCTTGCCCCAACGTCAAGAGGGGGTTAGGTAAGGGCAGAGATACCTTTTCCACAGAAGAATCCAGCAAAGTATCTAACACCCGAGTAAGCACCAGAGGGTTTAGAGGGAGAGATAAGGACAAGATGTCTGACCCATGGACTGAATCGCCAACCCATGAAGACAGGGAGACAATAGATGCCTCCAAGACGACTCCCAGGGGCCTCTTGCACAAAGGGTGAGCAACACCCACCACCGTCCCTATAGGCAACTTAGCATACGAAGGAGGAGACCCACCGACAGCCGAGGAAACTGGGAAAAAAACTGTCTCTGGACGAAGAGGGAGATCAACCTCTGGGTTGCGAGGTTTGCTGGCGATCGACCCAACCGCTGGCACACCGGCAACAGACTCATCAGAATGCTCTATGCCCACAAGCGTAGCCAACACCGAGCACGGCGACTCCAGGAGGGGGTGAATGACAAGAGGAGAGCCGAGAGAGAAGTCATCGGAAATGGTCGACGATGCAGCATGGGGGGACTGCTCGACGATGGGAGGCAAAGGGACTTCTCAACGATGTATCACGGCAGAGGAAACGCCCTCAGAGGGGGATGTCGCCGTGATGGCGAGAGTTCTCGAACCCGTGTCCAGCTTCGGGCTCGGGCCTGACATCGAAGAAGAAGCCTGACGCAGAACCTAGATGTTCACCACCGGGTTAGGCCTAGGATCCTCAGAAAGTAGAACTTTCTTTCCTTTATTGGATGGGCCAGGGTCTCTCTTGTTACCTCTATCAGTAGGGCCGGGGCCCGACAACAAGGGACTCTTATTAGAAATGGGCTTGAATATGACTTTGGGTTTAAGGCCTAGAAAGCCTTTCTTTTTTTCTTTGAGAGAGCCACCTCGCACCGGGCTTGTTGGAAGAGGCTGACGCACATGGGCTTCCACGGTGGGCTTGGGCGCAGGGCCCAGAAGACCACAAACGCATGGGCAAAGGCCCGAATCCAACCACTTCAGGCATCTCTCCACATCAATCTTAAGTCTGTTTAACGTGTTTCTGAAGGAAGCACGTTCTAAGTTTTCGCCGAAAGGGTGGCCAAAATATTCACACGCGATGTCAGAACCATCACGTCCCAATGGCAACGAGTCAACCTTGTCAGCTCCATTACCCAACACAGAGAGACTCGCCGGAATCCTTGAACCCTAAATCTTTGGCGGAAAGGGCGCTGGTGCTTTGGGTTTTGGCGCTGGTCTCTGCTTCGAGTCATGCTTCGCCTGAAGCTTCAAAGGTTGCACCGGCGGTCTCTCCGGCATCTTGGGCAACTCAGACGCTGGCCTCTTCAACAAGACGAAGGGATTCTCCGGCATCGTAGGCTGCGCCTTCAGGCTCACCGGCACCTTCGGAGCTTTCATCACTGATCTCGGCAAGTGCAGCGTCTCAGGACAATTCTTCATCATCACCTCCGCGAAAGACCTCCTTAAAGAAGGTACTGGAGCCTGCAAATTCGTCTCCTCCATCGAAGAAGCTTTAGCTGATTGTGAAGAGTTTCTGCCGTCGCCATTAGAAGACTTCGTAAAATTTACCACAGCCCGGAACTCCAAGGCGAAGGAGTTCCATCTTTCTCCAATTCTGCCTTCCGGAATAAGAATGGAACCCCTCCTTTTGCCACCCCCAAAGTCCTCCACAACCAGGAAACGCCCATGCCTATTGACACAACGTTGGACAAAGACACCAGGAAAACCAGAGCGGGACTTCCTCCAGAAATCAACATTGGTGCTCGCAGTTAGCACTTCCTCAAGCGCATCTAAAAATCAGAAACAATCACGCCTATTCAAAAATATAGAATGAATGACCCCCCTGCATTTCTCATGCATCCATAATCCAGTTGAACCTTCCTCCACCGCTAGCTGAACAGATTTGGATTCCACACCAAACTGCCTCAGAAAACCAATGAGAGAAGTACACCTTGCCATTCTCTTCACCTCTTTCTGTTTTAAGGGATCATTCAGACACTTTATATTCCAAATGAATATCTTCATTATAACACAGAGGTAAAGGATAAACCTCTCTCGGGGGATACCCCCTCAACTCCTACTTGCTTCCCTTTTCTTTTCTTTTTGTCCATACTTATCACAGCAGCTTCTATGAATTGACTGAGTAATACATCTGGAGTCTTAATCCTTTCTGATCCTTCCACAAACTCCATCTAACCCACATCAGGCACATGTTCATGATTAGCTAGGACTTCAAAAGAATTCTGTGTCCTAGTAAATTCAGTTCTCTTAGCAATTGATTTATTTCTTCCGCCCTTTGGCTTCTGAATCACTCTTATCAAAAGACTTCAATTGCCTTTCTTCAACAGATTTCTTCTCAGGCACATTTTGCTTTTCATTGACTTTCATTTTTTCAGTAGGAATCCAAACCTTATTGATCTTTTCTGGGCAAGCAAAAGTTGCATGTCCAAACATCTTACATTGATTACATTTTGAAGGTATCCATGGATATTAAATTTCCACAACACTATCTACCATTACCCGTATCTACTTCTATATTCTTTGGAAATTCAACATTAATATCCACTTCCACTAAAATTCTAGGAAACCCCAATCTTTGATGCTTTTCAGTAACAGAATCAGCATACAATGGCCTACCCACTCCGCTGGCAATGTGCCCCAAACAAATTGAATTCCATAATTCAAATGGAAGATGTAAAATTTTAATCCATAAGGTACCTTGGATAAAGAAAGGTTGAGCATTTGTATCCTGGTTGCCATCTCCTTAGAACCAATGGTTTATTAGCCACAAACCAGGTTCTGCCTTCAACAACAGCATCACAAACTCTGCAATCAGGAAACTTAAAAAGGAACAATCCTTTTTCCATAGAACGAACTTCAACTGGATCATATTCCCTCCATTAATTCTCCACTGTCTTCTTTACCAAGAGAAAAGGCAGTGGCTTATCCAACACCTTCCCCACCAAACTAGGTGCCCATTCAGATGCCCATTGAGTCATTTTTCTTTTTTACTCTTTATACTTGGACAGCTGCATTTGTGACTCTCTAGGAGCTTATTTTTCATAATTTTCTTGTTCTTTTTTTTCTTCTACCTAAGTTTCTCTTCTGTATACCCCTGTGTACCTGAGTAGTGCTTTTCACTTTTAATGAAATTTTGATTATTTATTTATTTTTTTGTTAAAAAAAAAACAACTTCAATAGGGGGTCTCACCACCACTCTTCCATTGATTCTCTCAAGCTTTGTAAAAATAAGTTCTTTACCTTCCCTGTGTTCTTCATTGAATAACAATCTCCACTTTGTTTTCTAACCTAAGCTTGGTTCATTCAGCCCACAGCTTGGATTAGACCTATCACACTCTTCAAAGCCTGCTCTTGGTTTTCATTTCCTAGCTGGACTAATGAATCTGATTTTGTAACAGTCTTTTCAATATCTGTAGCGAATTCAATTATATATGGAATGAACAAATTGTGATTGTATGTAAATGGAATGGAAATAAGGATTGAAAATGACACTTCTGTATTGAAATAGGCATTCGAGGTGCCTGGCCTCCTAGAGTGTTTTGAGGTACTCCCCCTCCTTTTACAAGTAAAACTGAATACAACTTGAATGCCTATCTTCTTCCCAATGGACTCTAGCTATACCTGTCCATTTACTGGCTTAGCCCAACTGTTACACTACTTAGCCATTCGGTTATAACAGCCCAAACTAACTACCCATTTGCCCATTAGCTGTTTATACAAGTCAACTATCTCATATTCACCATCCAGCATATTACACAGTAAACACATATAGACAAAAAACGCCCACTAAAGGCACAAAATGCTGTTGTTCTTGAATCCTCTAATGAAAACCAGCTGGACTCCATCTTTTTACGCAACCTCAGTCCGTGTTCCTCGGGAAGTAAGTACGAGACTGTCCAACTTCAGTCACGTGACACCTTGAGTCTCGCATTCGTCCTTCATCTCTTGCTGGAGACACTTTCCCTTTTCTTGAGAAGAGTTCTGTAATGGAGAAAGCTTTTGATCAAGTTTCTCTTCTCAAATATGTCTGTTACAGATTTTTCCAATGCCAGCCCACCATATGGCCTAAATTCGCAACAGACAAATTAGTGCCCTCTTCCCCCACCTTACTGCTTCTTGCATGAGATTCACTTGCCTTCTCCAACAAAAACCCAATCAAATTATTATATATATATGATGTAAATTAGTGCATATTTACTTGTTTTTATGTAAATTTTTTATATAAACAAAACATCAACAAATTAGTGTATGAGATTTACATAAATTTTTTTTTAATGTAAATTACTCTTTCTAAATCAAATTGCCCTTTCTTGCCCCTTAGAATGGTGGAACTTTTAGGTTACTGGTTTTGAACTGTTCGATAATTCTATTTATTCTTGAAGAAATAAGACAACTCTGCTTGGGGAGACAAAAACAAATTATGTTGCTAGTGTATATTTACTTGGTGTCTGGAATATTGCAACAATTTGAACCACATTAGAAGCTGATAAGAAGCTCCAAAAGATCCTTTTGCCTTGCTAAATCAGGTTGATGGAGGTAGTGAAATTCACAGAAGGCTATGCTTTCTATCCCAAGTTGCTTTCTCCTTGATCTTTTACCTAATTTATGTGATTTGTAAAACTTATTTCATTCATCCTTCATGCATCCACTTTTCTTCATTGTTATCTCTCTGCATAATTGTATCTTTCTCTGTATAGATTCTTAAATTACAAGAACTTTGGTATCTACTGAGCTTCATATGATGTTAAGATAGATTAATGTAGCATTGTGGTAACTTCTTAAATTCTGTAGCTTTATTGTTGTCCATAACAAGTTGTCTGTTTCCTAAAATTTAGGTGGTTTAATCATGAGAGCAAATTTCTTCCATATTTATTTTTAGATGACAGAAGTCATATTCTCTTTTTTTTTTTTTACTGATATTTTCCAGCTGCTTACACTACTAGATAACTGCCTAACAGGTGCTTGGCAACCAGGGTTATGACGGTGCGGCCGCTGATGTATGGTCATGTGGAGTCATCCTCTATGTTCTAATGGCTGGTTATCTTCCATTTGATGAGATTGACCTTCCAACTCTGTACAAAAAGGTCTCCTACTATCATTGTACTTCGGAATAATTCCGTAGTTTTGGATTTTCTTAGGGATCTATAGCTGTGAATCCAACAGTTTTTTTTAAGATGCTTACACTTTCTGCAGATTCATTTCCTTCTGTTTTAAGTTGTGATTTACAAGTATGTGGCAAGGACCATCTTGTCCCCCACCTCATTTTGGCTGTACTGTCTAGAGTTATGTCTCACATTCGAGGAGGTTGGCATGGTGAATTCATATAATATAGATGCTATTGCTATGTATTTCTTCTCATGTATAGGTATTTAGCTTAAAAAACCGCCTATTTTATTCTGTTATTACTCCCATGAAGAACAAGAAACCTTTCTCAGCGGACTGAATGTGAGTCGCAATAACATATTAGTACACAAGTATCATTGGGAGCTACTAACTAACTGCACTTGTGGTTGATTTGTAGATAAATGCAGCAGAATTTTCTTGTCCACGTTGGTTTTCTCCAGAGTTTAAGTTGTTGATACACAAGATACTTGATCCCAATTCTAAAACTGTAAGTGCTTTGTTTCACCATCTTCAGATCCTAAAACTTTTAGTATTTTGTTTCACCCTCTTCATTTAAAATTCCAGCCCAAGTTTAAAATACCATAGTCTACTTACCACATTTAAGCTTATGCTGTTACACACATCTATATGTGAACTGATGGCATGTCGCTCTTTAATTTTTTTATCCATGAGATTGGGCCCTGATATGACACAATTTTGTATCTAGTACATAGCTGTATTAATTGACTAAACAATGAGCTACTTGCAGTTGTTATGATGATAGGTAAGGATGTCTTTGAAATTTATCAAGCTTTTGGCCTTCTTGGTCATGCTTTACGAGAAAGAAAGTCTTCAGTCTCCACACGTGAAAGCAGCCTAAAGTGGAAAGATTTGACATAATCCTCAGCTTTTTAGACGAGATCAGATTTAATCTTATAAGCACAATCACACTATCTATTCAAACTTTCTCGGTTTCTCCCCACAAACACCCTTATCAGTTTCTTTACCAAATCTTCTCTCTCTCTCTCTCTCCAACAAGACCAAAGAAGCATTGGAAGGGAATCGGTTTCTTTACCCTTATCAGTTTCTTTACCAAATCTGGAGCCTTGAAGAATGCCATCGTGCTCCTCCTACAGCGAGACCATCCCCCCGCTCTTCGTCACCATCATTTGCTACTTTCTCCCCTCCAAGGGTCACACGATCTAGAAGCTCCTCCTCCTCTTCCTTTGCTGCCTGTGACCTCATCATAGATCCTAAGAACGTTTGCCTACATAAATTAGGTCCTTTTTTTTCCTCTGTCATCTTATCATTCTCTTTAGGATTTTCGTTTCTATGCCACAAATCTCTATTTCTTTGTTTATGATGGCTGATGCTTTTTTTTTTTTTTCGTGTTTATAATTTGTAATTTCAAATTTCACTCGAGGTCCAGCCAAGCTCAATTATTTTGGTTTATTCGAGCCAAGTTGAATGCAGCCAATTTTGGTCGAGCTGAGTTCAAACAACCTATTAGAGCTCGACCCAAGCTCGTGCCAAGCTTGAGCCGACATATATTTTTGTTCATTCGAGTTTGAATAGCCAATAATCAGCTTGAATCGGCTCGATTACATTTACAGCCCTAGCGAAGAGTGTTGCCACTTTAAATCATTTATGAACTAAAAATTAAGAAAATTCAGATGGTGGCCTTTGAGATAAATAGTTTTCCCATTTCCAGTTTTTTTGAGTTCTTAGATTTTTGTTCCTCTTTTCCTCTATAGTAGGGGTTTCTCTTGTATACTTCATATGTACTAAGGTTGCATCCCTTTACGTTTTTAATGAAATTGAATTACTTATACGAAAAAGAAGATAAATGCCATTCTGGTTGTGATGCATATAGTGTAATTTTGGTTGTCATTTTATTATTTTGATTTCGTTTTGGGGCTACATAGTGGACTTCGTTACATAGAGGTGGACCCAACATAGGACCTTGTAAGTTGCAACAGTAACCAACACCTCAAGCAAGTGTGAGCGGCATAATCTCGTCTTTGATTCTGGTCGTGATGCATATAGTGTAATTTTGGTTGTCATTTTATTATTTTGATTTCGTTTTGGGGCTACATAGTGGACTTCGTTACATAGAGGTGGACCCAACATATGACCTTGTAAGCTGCAACAGTAACCAACACCTCAAGCAAGTGTGAGTGGCATAATCTCGTCTTTGAGACATTGCCTCTAGTCGCATGCTGATCAGGAACACAAAGAACAACTTTTCATCAGTCTTTTTCCTTTTTTTTTTTTTTTTGGGTCAACTTCTGTGAGATTAAGTAATGATCAAAGTTACTCGAACTGGTCAAAGGTATCATAGTATGGCAGTTGGGGTATTTGTAGGATAGATTGCAATATTTGGTTCAATTTTTATGTCTGATTAAATAATTTCTCCATATAACTGCTGGAAGCTTGTGGTCCTGTTTTATGTTCTTCGCTTTCTGTAATTATTTCCTGTTTTATTGCAGCGCATTAGGATTGAAGGCCTAAAAAAGGATCCATGGTTTTGCAAAAACTATGTTCCTGTAGGGCATAAAGAAGATGAGAAAGTGAATTTGGATGATGTTCGTGCAGTTTTTGACGACATTGAGGTTGGCTGTTGCTTTTCTTTTTCTATGTATGATTGTCTTTCTCATTTAATTCAGAAATTTTCTAATGGAAGCTAGAAAGTTCTCTGATTTTGTATTGCCACTTCTAAAACATATACAGTAGTTTACAAAGTTCACTGTATTAAACTTTAGCTTTTGGCCTTTATAGACTATTTTCTCTGTTTTATTTTATCGACTTGAGTTTCTCTCTAATTATGATTGGAACTATTGGTATATTGCAGGACAACTTTGTTTCTGAGCAGTCAGAAAATAATGAAGGGGGTCCTTTAGTAATGAATGCATTTGAGATGATTACACTATCTCAGGGGTTGAATTTATCCGCATTGTTTGACAGGGGACAGGTAGGGTCATCATTCCAGCACTTTTGATATCTCGTCTCCCAAATAGAAGTCCTTGAGTACTTTTCTTATTCTACTATTCCATGAGTCGGTAGTGTCTTTGGAGTCAGAATATGGCCATTTTATTCTTTTGCTTGGAAGTGTGGTCAACTTGCTCTGTATTTCCCTAAATTCTTTGTTGTTAATATACTTAGCCCTTTTATTATTCACATCAACTAGTTGAAGTTTAGCTGACAGACATTCTGGTTGTCCAAAATGTGCAATGTATAATATGATGGATGGTGTGATTTTACAATGTCTACCAGCCTCTGAAGCAGAATGGTAATGGTTTTTTTTTTTTTCCATATATTATAGCTGTTCACTATTTATCCTGTTTAGTGATGAAACACATTTTGAAAAAATAAATCTGTGGCAGACTATTGCTAGATTAGAACTTCGGAAAATATATAATATTTTAGCTTCAATTGGTTGTAATGGATCAGGGGTAAGATATAATATACGTGGACATATATCTAATAAAAATAAAGACTTGTGTGTTTTTGGGTTCAATGTTTGTTAATGAAGCAGGGCAAGATAAGTTACTTTTGCAATATGTTTAATCAAAACGAGTAAAAACCCAGGGCGTAGGAGAAACTCACGGACTAGAATAGTGTCATAAACTTCATAGCTACAGAACTTTTGATATAATTTGTCAAGAGTATTTTTAGGACTATTGGCGGTGTGTCACACTACAAAAATCTTGATTTCTACAAGTTGATAGAATATTTTTCTATTTTGGTACAGTTCATGCAGTGTTTGCACGAGTATTGAGTAGATATGAAATTTTGGAAGTGCCTCTCTCTCAGGGCTTTCTTGTTCTCTGGCAGGATTATGTCAAGCGACAAACTCGTTTTGTTTCCCGCAAACCAGCCAAAGTCATTATTTCAACTGTTGAAGCTGTCGCAGAATCCATGAGTCTCAAGGTCCATACACGTAATTACAAGGTATGAGCCATAATATCTATCATTCATATAGATGTCCTTTGCTGGAATGCACGTTCGCGGGATCTGCCTCTCTGCCACAACTAACACAACTATCTTAACTCAGCAAGCTGGTTCAAGAAACTGTTCTTCATGTTTGTCATAAAACTTGTCAGCAATTGTCCCATGGTTTTCTATAATGGACTTGTCAATCAAATGCCATTTCAAAAATTACATGTTATTGAGAAAATGATGTCCAATTAATATTGGGGTTACTCTTATATTTTGTACACTGATTTTTCATGACTTAGAGTTTGGATGAGAAATCCAATGCATAAAAAACACAAGTACTGCTTTTTAGTTTTATTAATGTTTTTTTTTTTCTCCCGACAGGTAAGGCTTGAAGGAATAGCTGCAAATAGGGCTGGACAGTTTGCTGTGGTCCTGGAGGTAACTCCCAGATTTGGTTTCTGCATCCCTGTTTCTATTCTTTTTTTTTTCTTCTCTCTCTCTCTTTTGGTAGCGATGCATTGATTTCATGTATAGGTCTTTGAAGTTGCACCATCCCTTTTCATGGTAGATGTTCGAAAGGCTGCTGGGGATACTCTTGAGTATCACAAGGTTAGCTTCTACTTATATCTGTAAATTAAAATCTGATTCAGGAAATGAGATGGTATTATCATTATGCTCTATCAGACCAAATTTATGATGAAATTACATTATGTCTTTTCTCTTAATCGCAATCACTTTTGGGGGATTTTCCTTGTCCCTATAGTTCCTTCAACATCAAACATGTATCTAAGTTCTTGTTGGTGCAGATGTTGCCCTTTATGTCACTACCCTTTCATTCTTTGCCATTTGTCAATCTCAATAGGGTTGTAAAGGAACCAAACTGCTCATAAACAATTCGAGCTCTCAACTCAAGTTTGGTTTTTTTAATAAATGAGTTGAGTTGGAAAAAAATTTTAGCTCGATTATTCAATGAGCCAGACATGTTTCAAGTCCGGCTTGACTCGATTTTAGCTCGTATAAAAACTCGTCTCTACTTGTTTTGAGTTCGTTAATATATATATTTATGTGTGTATTTGAATATTTAGTGTTTCTTTAACCCATCTAGAAATCTAAAAAACAAAGAATCAGTTTTTTAAAAACAGTCAGCTCCTTTAAGTTAAAAGACTAAAGTGCAGAAAAAGAAATAATAATAATAATAATAATATTAATAATAATAATAATAGTAATAATAATAATAATGAGTTTCCACATCACTAGATGACAAAATCCAATTCACACAAATATTTTACTAAACACTCCCCTAAGCAATTGTCTATTTTCGAGCTCTTTGATTTTTGCTAAGCACCGTACCTATCTATAACTCCATCTCACCAAAACCTTTAATAATAATTTGTGACTTATAGTTTTTTGTGGCCACTTCTCCCTAGTCTATTAGGTCCTTCAGATTTCCCCAATCGTATCTCAATCTTTTTCACCAAATATTAGCACTATTCTTTTATCTTGTTCTTTCTTTCTCTCTCAGCCAACAGTCACTTCTTTGTCCCGTCTCTGTCTTTCAAGCATAACCCCCTTAGCTTCTCACATGGCCACTCCCTACTTCTTCTTTTCCTTCAAGTCCTCCAACAGCCTGATCTCGTGGCCATCTAGTTTGACGCTGCTGTAGTTTCCGACGCAATCAATGATGTCAAAACAGGTGATCCTGAAGGTGAACAAGAACTGGGATCTAATTCGTGGGAAAGGGAAGCACTCAACAAGAGAGGCCCTGGGACATCAAGGCCAAAAATAGAGGTGTTTTTCCCGCTCAAGGCACCGGGTACAGTTGAGAAGTGTAGAGACGACTACACTCAAGGAGTCGAGCTCGAGCTCAAACTCAGCTCAAGCTTGACTCAAGCTTGAGTCAAGTTCGAACCCAACCAATTTTATGCAAACCGAGATTGAACATCCTGGTTGTAGCTCAAATTGAGTTCAAGCCGAGCTCGAGCCAACATGTATTTTTGTCAAGCTGAATTTGTACAGGCAATACTCATTTTGCCTCAGTTCAATTACAGCTTTAAATCTCAACATCCTTATTTCAGCTAGGCTATCAAATTCTTGTTTCTAGGTCTCAATCAGAGACTTATTATCAGTCATGGATATATAGAGCTTAGTTGAAGATGTTAGGTGTGTCAAAAAGTTTGTTAAACGGCATCTGATGGTGCAAAACTTTGGGAAAATTTAACTTCCATCTCCTTATTTTTCTCTTTTCCTGGATTACATGGTAGCTGACATACATCCTTTTGGATATCTATCAATTATCATAACCTCTTTCTTGTGGGCTCTTTTTGCAGTTTTACAAGAATTTATGTGGCAAACTAGATAATATCATTTGGAAATCAAGTGAGGGTAAGGCTAATTCCAGTCTGCTTAGAACAACAGCTCCATCGGTGTGATGCAAATGAGAAAGCGGATCAACAGAGTGGCTATTTCTTTTTGGGGTAAATGAGTAATTCTTGCTCATACAGGGCCTACGTATGTTTAATTGTTTGCCAATTATGGTCTCCTTGTTATTTTAGAAATCAGTAGGTTATTGTATTGCAAATTGGGAGTGCACCAATATCTTGTGTACTTTCTTTTCTCACTGATACACCCGGGGAGACTTATTAACCCTTGTGTATATATATAGAGGCTTTACGTAAATCAGGAAGTTCGTGTCAACTTGTTTTAGGAAAAGAGATAGGAACGAAGATTCTTAAGGTACTACTGTATGGTCATATGAAAATGCTATTTAGAAGACTTCTATGTGACTGTCATATAACTGGAATAACGTGATAGTAAAAATTAGTCTTTTTTTTTTGGTTAATTTTGTTGTTAGTGTTGATTCAGGTTTGATTTTTACCATCACCTCATCAAATTATATGGCAAGTGGGTAGCTTTTTAAGTTTGCCGTCAAATCCTAGGGCTTACAATTATAAAATAGGATCTTATTACCACTAACATCATCACTCTGAACACGCATAGGAAAAAATAAAACAAAAATCACCACCTAGAACTCACTGTTGACATTACCGATAGCCAAAAGCATAACGACGAGAGCCTTGGCCCTGTAAAAAATTTTGCGAAAAAACTCCACCCCAAAGATTGGGAAAAAAAAAAAAAAAAACAAGTGAATGTTTCTTTTAACGGTCATGGAAATTGAGATTTTTATTATTCGTAGTTGTATACTAATATGCAAAAAAGAAAAAAACAAATCTTCAATAAATTTAATCACATGGAATATATATGTTGAATATTGTTTCTAGCAAAATTGAGACTTGAACATTTATTCATAAACCATATAATCATGGTCATTTTTATCCCCACCTTTTTTTAGTACATTTTATTTCTCTCATAAACCATTGAATCATAGTCACTTTATTTATTTATTTTTCTCTTCTTTTTGGATAAACGTCCTTTAACTGCTTTTATTGAATTCATTACCTTCAACTTCAAGTTTCTTCTCAAAGCAATTTAAGGTTTGGCATATATTTTATAATTTTTTTTTCATTAAAATTAATTTTGTGGATGCAACCTATTTGTTAGCCTAGATGCCGATAAATTTTTGAAGAACTTTTGGGATAGTTGTACATATTTTGAAGTTGCAATCATCCACTCTACTATCGCATATGCATTGTGTAGAAACAAAATGGTCCCAAAATTAATAATTTTTTATAATCTATCTCTTTAATTATATTGTATATTAAATACATTTTATAATTTATATTAAGCATGTTTTTGTATAAGTATTTAAAGATTTAGTCATGAATCAATTGTTAAATTTTTTTTTTAATTTTTAATTTTTTATATTTTACTAAATTATATCCAAACTCCTCTAGGTGTTAACACCCTGATTCTGTCCTGATCTCTAGCTAACACACCATTACCATGCATCCCCCTAATTAAGGGTGTGTTTGACAATGCGATTTCATAGATAAAAAGTACGATTTTAAATCAAATCGTTAAAAATAGATCGATTCATTGCATTTTAAAAAAATTGTGAAACGTTTTCAAATTATAGGTAAGGAGGTACTTTTTTGAAAATACACAATTTTAAAGGCTAAACTGCATTTTTAAAAATCATATTCAAATCACATATTTTTGAATCACTATTTTTAAATCATACTTTTTGAAATCGTAAATTCAAACAGACCTTAAATGTCATCCATTTTAAACATGTAGTTGGGATTTTAGCTTCTTTTTTTTTTTTTTTTTTGTGGGGGGTGGGGGTTATGAAGGGTTCCCGACAAAGAGTAAGGAAAATTGTTCAATTTGGGGTAATTCTTTCTTCTAAGCAATTTGGGATAATTGACAATATAAGGGTTGGATGATATAAAAGTCACATATAAGACTTTGATGGTTAACCACTCTTCTCACTTTTGTTTCTTGTTTTCAAAACAAACACTTTAACAACTAATTTAAAATATAAAACATCCAAAACTACTTTCACCTTTATATTATATCAAAATATTTTTTCAAATAAAAAACAAAAAGCACCCTCCAAAATTATTATCAAACGATTTTTTTTTTTTTAAAAAAATAATCAAGAGAAATTTTGTAAGCAGAACTAACCACACGAGGGCTATAGTTTGCTAATATGTACATATACTTGAGTTGTCCCTTGACTTAGCACTATATGATTATATCAATTAGAGGATTCAAACTCGACCAACAAAAAGGAGACATATCTGTTTCCCTTTATTTTATTTTCATTTGTTTTTTTGTAATTACTACATCAAAGAGGAAGAAGACAGGAACAAACAGGAAAAACAGAAAAGAATCAGGAAGGACTAAATAGGGGGAGGGTCCTTTCCACTAATAGAAAAGGAGGTACCCTGCCGAACTTTCCCCTTAAGAATTTCTTTATAAATTTCTAGTTGAATAATGGTGCTTTAATCCACACTTATTCACTATAGCTGTTGAGCGATATTGCCCATTTTTCTATAAAATGAGATAGCCATTTTCATAATGCAGATGGTGTCTCCTCTGTTAGTACAACTACGTTTTAGTCTTTCCAACTCCTTCGTAAGCTAGTCAGAAGTTAAGTTAAAATGAGTTTCTTTTGTTTTGTTGATACTCACAATATCTACCCATGGCCAGTGGCAACATTTTCGATTGCCTTCTCCGCCTTCAATGATCCCCTTTGGAGCTATGGCTGGATCGTTATTAAACTTGAATTTTCTTTTTGGTCTTTATATTTTGAATTCTTTAATTGTTTTGTTTTTGTAATTGTGCTTTTTGTTTGTACTTGTTCCAATATATATATGAGTAGATATTCGAAGGTAGAGAAGGCAAACGCAATCAGAATCAGAATCAGTTAATCTTGCTATTACTCTTGCCATGGCAATCTTTGCCTCTTAAAAGTTCAATCGGAATCTCTCTCTGATCGGCTACTGCTTTCAGAGAGAGAGAGAGGAGAGAGTCTAAATAATGACAAAAGTGATGGCTACCATGTAAATAGGAACTTTCGTAGATTAGCCTACAAAGGCTATAGCTACTACGTAATGTACACACTAAGAATTTCCGCTATCAGATTAGCATAGGAAGTTTTCAAGGTTTGAAGAACTTATCTTTACATTTGCATTTCCATGAGAGAAGATAATAGCTCTCATCTCTCTGAGATGATACCTTGAACTCAGTTCTGTGGTGTGGAGATGGAACTAAAGCAGCCATGCACGGCCGGCAACTCAAGCACTTGTTAACACACCCAGGAGGCCTTGACCCCAAAACCAACTTCATTTGCTTCACACCTTCACTCTCTCTTACTATCATTGACCCACCTGCAAAATAGTAGGTATATATATGGGTTTATTTAGCTCAGAAAAAAAAGAAAAAAAGAATGGGTATTTCTTTTTTACCTGATTTGGAAGGAAAAAATGTGAGTGATAAGAAGACCATCACAATGACTGCATTCTTGAGCCCATTAGGATCTTTTCTTGATGAATAACCCATCAGTCCTATCTTCAAATTAATAAAAGGAAAAGCAGAACATGAAAATTTGCAGAGAAGTTTGGGAGTTCAATTGTTTGTGAGGGAAGAGAGAGATGGGTATTTGCTTTACTCCCTAATACAATGCATCTCAGTCTTGAGGGTCCCAATACAATAACTCGGTTTTTAAGTTTTTTTTAGCAACAGTAACTCTGACGTTCTTTTTTTTTGTAAATAACTCTGACTTTAGGTTTTCAGTGTGAGTGACAGGAGTCTCAGTTTTTTAATCTTTTTCTGGCAGAATTGACAATGCTTTTCTGCCTTTTCAAATTATTGGAGTACCCTTTTTTGTCATCATGCAAGATGACGCTACAACACTTGTTGAATCATTCCTGCAGGTTTCTTTTTTTCACTAATGCCCATGACTCATGAGTCGATGACCTCTTGACACTTGGGTTTTTTTTTCTGATTGAGGGAAAATATGGAAACAACCCTTTGTCCTTTGACTATTTTAAATTAAGACCAGAAATTTTAATTTATTTTGGAGGTATTTGACAAAGAATTTAGATTGGGATTAAGAAATTGTTGATTTTTTGATGTGATATAAAGTAGAATGAATGTTATAAATTTTTTTTATGAAAAAGTGAAATTTTTTATTTTTTAGTGAGTATTTTATTTGAATGGTAATAAAAAGTATTTAATGTGATATTAAAAGTAAAAAAAATTATTAAAAAGTGATTGATGTGATATAAAAAATAGAAATATTTTTTTAAAAAAAATCTAAATTCAACTACATTAAATGTCCCCTTTATTACCTTGTGCTAAAGCTTTTTCTTTCAATTCACAACTACCAAGAGAATAGACATGAAAGCAGGCTCTCATGACTTATCCCTCTTCTCTTTTTTTTTTTTGAGAAAAGTTCGCATACCCCACTCAAACTACCATCCAATTGACAATGTTCCCCCTCAAACTTTTAATTGTGACAATGTCCCCCCCAAACTACCAAACAAATGACAATATCCCCCCAATTGCAACAAAGAGACAAAAATAACCCGACAGATTTTTCAATAAGACCAAATACCCTTTTTAATTTTATTTTTTAAAACGAAATCTTTATAATTTTTTAAAAATTTTGAATTTGCCTAATTGGGTTGGAAAGTTTATTTTTTTTATTTTTTTTTATATAAAAAAAAATTGCTAGTTTTTTTTTTAGTTTTAGTTTTTTCTAACCCTTATGAATTTGAAAATAATAATAATAATAATTTTTTTAAAAAAATATTATAATTTTTTTAAACGAAAATGTTTATAATTTTTTTTTATTCTTGAATTTGTCCAATTGGTTTGTAGTGTTTTTTTTTTAAAAAAAAAAAATTAATTTTGTTTTGGTTTTTGTTTTTTATTTTTATTTTTAGCTTTAGTCTTTTTCTAGCCCTTATGAATTGTAGTTTTTTTTTTTTTTAATTTTAGTTTTAGTTTTTTTTTTAAAGAAATTATGTTTATTTTATTTTATTAAGGGTATTTTCGTCCTTAGGGGAGACATTGTCATTTGTTTGGTAGTTTGGGGGGACATTGTCACAATTGAAAGTTTGGGGGGGACATTGTCAATTGGATGGTAGTTTGAGGGGGATTTGTAAACTTTTCCCTTTTTTTTTTTTTCATGACTAACATCAAGTACAGTAGCAAAACCAGGGGAAAAAAAAAAAAACAAAGAACCAAATACAAGCAATTCAACGAAAAAAAAAAACCCAATCTAGATAGACAGCTAGCACCTTACTATTTTGGATGCAGACCTTGAAGGTGGAAGTCGAGCGAGAATGTAACCATGATGAAAATCAGGAGTACTAACAAGAGAACCCTATATAACTTGGCTCTTGACCAGCTGCCAAGGGAATTGGAGAGACTAAGAAGTATATTTACAATAGTTGATGGATCTCTTTTTAGGGCAATGAGTTTAAAGTCAAACCAAATCAGACTTTGTTGAACCTCAGATTCGGATCTGAAACATCTGAAAGACCAAAATGGCTCTTCGTAAAACAGGTAGGAGACCATGAATCAGCTGTAAAAGACTTATGGTAGCATGTGGTATACCCACTAGGATAAGAGCCATAGGGTGAAAGAGAGTAAAGCAGTGAAGGTGGAGAAGAGGCGCGTGGATGACAAATGTGAAGGGATGAGTGCAAATCTGATCTCCAAAATCCCAAGCAAGAAGACAGAAAAGGTAAAATAAAGGATAAACACCAGTCTAAAGAGACTAGAGGTGGAGACATTAGGTCGGGGGTGGGGGGGCCGAGAGGAGGGAAGGTACAAATTATCTCAAGGATAAAGAAGAAAAATATATAGACATGTCCTATTAAATTTTAATTTCCTTGGATATAATATAAACCATACAACCTTAAGGCACATTTTGTATGTGGAACGTAACTATTACTGGGAATTGAAAAAGCTGGAATGAAATAGCTATTCTTAATTTTCTATTCATTAGTTTGGTTATAACACTAAAATAAAACCCCGAATATATATTCTATTGTTTGGTACAACGCAACAAATTAGTTAATGGACTCATATTATAGTCAATTTTTTTAAAACACCGTTATAATACAATTCTAATTTATATTTTTAGGGACTTTTTTTCTTTATTTTTTAAAACATAAGCAGTTATATTAGAAGGGTAAAGAACCTCTAAGTAGGGTTCACTCTTTTTCAAGTATTCATTTATGATGAAAGAAAATGCAGCTAGAGCGATTTTTTTTTTTTTTTTTTCTAGCTAGAATGCAGCCTAAAATTGAAATGAGGTTAGTTTATCTCAACACAAATTTTAACATGTCGTAAAATTCATTACCATGGACAAAAAAAGGTAGCCCAAGATTGAAATAAGGAGCAATATATCTAGACATCAATTTTTAATATCCCTAATTCCCTATAAACAGCAGCTGAAAGAACAAGATAGACTATGTATCTTGTTCTTTATGATTTCCAAAAAAAGATAATTTGATTACAACACATGCTTTCTGTTAGGATAGTTTCCGATCAGCGACTGCTACTCCTACAACAAAGAAAGAATCAAGCGAAAGAACTTGCCGGAACTGGTCGGCAGAGGATAGCTCCAATGCCTAAGTCAGTTACCATGCAGAGATGGATAACAATAGGACTTGCAAGGAGTAGAAGGGTTTTCGAATCCCTTAATTGGTGGGAGGTCCCCTTTTATATGAGATGGTGTGGTTTTAGAATTCATTAAATGAAGCCCCCTCTATGGGTCCCATTATTCCCTTTTGCAGATGTAACAGGGATGAGGTTCAATTGAGTGGATTCCACGTCTCCACAACTCATGGTGAGAATTGTCCCTAGATACCTCTCGGATGGGACATTAGTCACATCTGTGCGGCACACATGCTCTGGGTTCGCTGAGGAAGGATAGGGCTTAAGGGCATCTTTCTTAAATGTACATCCCATCACATCTTGTCAATACCTCAATGACTGTGCTGATGGTCCAATTTCAACTACCAAGGTTGAGGGAGGTGGTGGTATCTGATCCTCGATCAATTGAAAGTCTTTAGGGGCAAGGTGTGTTAGATAGGCTCAATTGATCAGTGGGCCTCAATCGCACACTAGGCTTTAGACCTGCTAATTGGCTTAGAGTTACGGTTGGGCCATAATTGTCGGGCCCAATCCCCAACAGTTACCCTCCAAAACCCTCATTTGACGCATAGTGGAAGATGGAGGGGCTTTTTTTTTTTTACCTCAAGGGTAGCACAGGTTGTAGGTATTCCCGTTTGTTAGCCTTCGGTGCCTTTTTGAATTTCAGACCCTATTGAATAGCTCCATGTGTCCATCTGTCGCTTTCGCCTTAAATGACACCATATAACTTCTAAAGCCTCACCTTATAAATATCCCGTGTTGTCAAACCTATCCTTTTCACCGAAACTTTTCAAGCCATTCTTGCCCAAGTCTGTTGGCTAATTCCTTTGCTCAAAATTGCTCTCACCTCCACGACTTCACTTTGCACTTCTTCTAGAAGGTTGTCTTTTTTCACACATCTGTTGCCCAGATTCCTCATTTTGAAGACTTCGTCGATCCCTTCAGCCCTTTAACCGATATTCTTTGTCTAACCTCCTTCGGATTTAACCTGCAGTTGAAAACCTCCACCTTAATGTTGCCCACTTGCTACTCCATTCCGGTTGTTACCGCATCCCTCGCCTGTTAATCCCTAGCGCCCTGTTCCTCATGGAGAAGGCATTTAGGCTGGACTCATAGTGGGTCTTTATGGTGATCCTTATTGACGTCGAAAGATGCCGAGAGAATAAGGAGGGCTTACACAATCCCTAGCATGACCATTAGGATTCTTAGTCCCAATAGCAGGATTGAAGTGAGTGACCGGGAGAACGAGGTGTGTGTTCTTGAGGCCATGTTCAAGGTGGGTATCAAGCTTTCGTTCGTCTCAGTGGTTCAGGAGCTTCTACATAACTTGAAGCTATCTCCCACTTAGATAAAGCCCAATGGGTGGTGCTATCTGCTCGTCTGCAGTGTTTTGTGGCCGATGGTGCTGGGAGAAGGCACTCACTTGACCGCTTGAGAATTTCTACACTTGTACCAACCGATGAAATATGGGAACACCTAGGCATTCCAAGATTGGGGGAACAAGTTTCTCGACACTCCCAGCAAGTGGACTAGCTTCGGCCCGTTCAAGTCAACGTTCTTCTTCGTTTTCGGGTTCGAATGGGAACTCCCTAAAATTCTCTTGGGTTGCCTTCCAAGGAGTCATGTTCCTCGTCAATGGGGGGAAGTAATTCTAAGGACATTGAAGTGCCCATGCTGACTCCGAACGAAGAGAGGAGGATCGAGGTGGTGACTGCGTGGGGGAAGGAGCACTTAAAGATTATGACCTTAAGGTTCCTTCTCAAACTGGAGCTCCTCAAGAAATATTTGGCATGTCTTCAAGGTGAACCCGCAGCAGCCTCAAACGCCCTGAGGGTGGCGATCCCCGCCAAAGGAAAGTGGAAGGCTATTGATGACCACCCGATAGCCGAATCTAGTGCTCAGCGTTCCAAGGCTTTTGGGAAGATTGTGATCCGAGATATACCGGAGGAGCAAGCGGCAACCGGGAAGCAATCCCAGATCAGGGTGGACAAGCCAATTGAGGGGACGGTCCTCATAGATGAGAGCTCGGACGAGGGCTTAGAAGAGATTCCCTTAGAGATGCCACTTCGACAGGAGAAGAGGAAGGTGTTGGTCACTTTGGGGAGCAAAGACCCTCCTCCTGAAGGCAAAAGGAAGGTGCCGATCCAAGTCGAACCTGAGAACCTCTTATGGAGTGGCCTGCCAAGTAAGTTTGCGTTGAAGCCCAAACCCGCATTAAGGACTTTTGGGCAAACTACAACTCTGGGGGCAGCCCCTCTTCGGCGGCAAGAGGGAATGCCGATCCCATGCCTTAAATGGAGATGCCCTCATTAATTGAAGAGGTGATGGCTGTCCTATTGATTGAAGAAATAGAGATCATTCCCACAGCTGGAGACGTGGGAGTCGCCTCGTTAGACTTGGATGAAGGGAGCAGACCATTGGCTGAGAAAATGGGGGCCGCCAATCAATCGCCCGATAATGTGCACAATGGGGAGAAGGAACCGTTGAGCGGGACCAGCGATCAACCCCCCATCACTGTAGTCGAGCAGGTTGAAGCCCATGAGGTCGATGCACAGATCCCTAGCTTTTCCACCAAGACCCAAAGGGTGGAGGTCGTGAAAATTGCTTGTGAAACTAGGTCTCCCGAAACTTGATTGCCTGATGCCCTCGCTTGGTGGGAGAACATGGGCCTGTTGACAGACCCATGGAATTTCTTTAGGGTATAACCCCTGTTGGCTTTTCTGATGGAGACGACAAAGTCTCGTTAGACAAGATCGCTGAGCTGCTGGTTTTTTGCCAGCTGATAGTAAGAGGTTTTTCTTCTTTCTGTTTCGTCGTTAATGTTCCTTGTGTGGTCATTCTGATTCGAGTGACACGCTAAGCTCTCTTTTATTTATTGTCTTTTTATAGGCTTCTTTGGAGGTTGTAGACATGCTCTCGAATCACTTAGGCTTTCATCAAGGTTGTAGACATGCTCTCAAATTACTTAGGAAAAGCACGAAGCAAAGATTGTAGATCTTTTGATCGTGAACAAGTATGCAGACGTCTTTCGTGAGGATTTGCCTGGTTTATCTTCGGATAGGGAGATAAAATTTGCTATCGAAAAGAGACAGCCTCGATCACCTCTGCTTCTGAAGTCGTGAGCCAAAGGCAAGCAAAAGACTACTTCCTTGTGAAAGCAATCTATACATGCATGATAGGTCAACAACCAATCCATGCCTAAAATAACATCCAATCCATGCATCTGAAACGCTATGAGACTCGTAGGCAACACGTGTTCTTCTATTCTAACAAGACAATCCTTAACCATTGATCTACAAACCACTACACTACCGACGGGCATAGATACAGCTAATGCTGCTTCTAATGATTCTAGCTTCAGCGAGCAAATTTTAACAAAGATGTTCGAAATGAAAGAGTATGTCGCTCCAAAATAAAAGTGATAACCTCTCCCTCCTTGCTTGGGATAATATCTGCATGCCTAAATCCTTAGGAGGTCTTGGTATAAGATCCATGGTTTTTATGAATCAAGCTTTGCTTGCTAGATTAGGTTGGAAGTTGATCTCTAATCAACCTTCTCTTTGGGTAGATGTGCTTAAGGTTAAATATCTTAAGAATGACTCTACTTTTCTAAACACTTCAGTTTTCCATTCTTTTTCTTGGTTGTGGAAAGGTCTTTTGAAAACTAGAGAAGTACTGAAAAAAGGGGCTTGTTTAGCTATTGCCAATGGTCATGATGTCGACGTTTGGAATTCTCCTTGGATTCCTTCCATCCCCTCTTTTAAGCCCTCCCCTAACCCAAATTTAGTTGTTATCCCTTCTTATTAGGTGGCTGATTTGATTGATCCACATACTAGGAATTGGAATTATTTTTTGCTAACTGATCTGTTTGATTCAGAATTTGTTCAGCAGATTCAAAAAATTCATGTTCCTCAATTGGTATCCTCAGACAGATGAAATTGGATTCCTGCCTCTTTTGGGCAATTCTCGGTTAGATCTGCCCATGAAGTGGTCTCTTAATTACTACCAGCAGGCTCTCTCCTCTATCTTCTAAAGACTGGCCTTTGGGGCCTTAAGATTCAACATAGATTGAAACATCTTCTTTGGAAGATTACTTGGAATCTTCTTCCTGTCAAAGCCAACATTGGTAGATTTATTCATTCTGAAGACCACTTGGCCTGGCAGTGTCCTTTTTGTAAAGGTCCCCAAGAAACCATCTCTCATCTCTTTCTTAAGTGCCCTTTTGCCAGAATTTTGTGAAGAAGCTCTTCATGGCCTATCAACACTGATGTCTTTAGTAATCAACCCATATCTGAATGGATTGCAGCAATTCTCAATCCGAGCCAGGTACTTCCAGTTCCTAGTTTGGATTCTCGAAAATTTCAGCTTCATGCAGCTATTACTTTGGATCACATTTGATTTATTAGGAACCATTTGGTTCATAATGATGTTCAACCTGGGATTCTTCAATCAATCCAAAAAATTTCAAGAACCATAAGAGCTCACACTCTAGCTTGGATGGATGCAACAACTCCTTCTCTTTGGACCCTTCCTCTGGTTGGTAGCTTTAAAGCTAATTTTGATGTAGCAGTAAGAGCAGATTTTGCTGTTGCAGCTGTCGTGATAAGTAATCATGCAGGTGATATCATTTGTGCTGTCACCAAACGGATTTCCACACTTGATGCTGCTGTTGGTGAAGCTCAAGCTGCCCTTTTGGCTACTCATGCAACTGGATCATATGGGGTTGGTAATCTTATTCTTGAAGGGGATGCTATTAACATTATCTTGGCTATTCAGAATCCTAGTTTGTTTTTGGGTTGGAATTTTACAAATGTAATTGCTGATATTAGACTTAATTTGCTTGTTTTTCCAGTTTGGAAAGCTGTAAAAGTTTCTAAGTGTGCCAATGTTCGTGCACACTCTTTAACTAGATGGGCCGCTTCCCATCTTGTGTTTGGAAGCATTCCCAATTGGTCTTCCATTCTCACTTCCATTCGAATTAAGAATGAGAAAGACCTTCCCTTGTAACATTTTCCTCATTTGATTAGAAAAAAAAAATAATAAAAAAATAATTAAAAAAAAAAATAGAAAGTGTATATTGTGTACATAGCACGGTAAAGAGTTTATGTCATGCAAAGTAAAGAGTTTCAAAGAGAAAGTAAAAGTATAATAAGGTGTTTTAATTGGAAAGTGTTTGATTTATGTTAAAAGTTTTACGCAAAAGGAAAGCATTGTCCTTTAAAGAACGTTGTCACGTTTTAAACATATATAGCTTACTTCACACATTGATGTTTACTTACGAAACCGTAGAATCACTTTCTCACCTATAAAATGGTTTAATTTTACAGAAGACACCGATCCAAGAGAGAATGATAGATATGCTCTCCGAGGAGACTTTTGATTGTTTGGTTTTTGTTATGGGAAAGGAAGGCCCTCCTTGCACTTACAAGGGAGAGAGTGTCCTCTCCCTTGGAAGAGGACGGGGAAAGCTTCTCTTTCCCTCGACGCCAAGGTTTAAGAGTGCAATTTTCGAATACGAGAAGTAAGAAAAAAACAGCCCGATTAATGAAATATCACATATACCATTTCTTTTCCAAAAGACAAATCAATATCAATAAGGGCAGATAGCCCCATTTCATACAAATTAACAACGTAGTTGCCGAGTACAATTCATAAGGAGGAGAAGCCTTCAAAACTAAGGACAGTGTGAAGTTAAAAAAAACAACCAACAAGGTTGTCATGGCAAACCCAATGGACTCTGCCACCACCACCACCACTGCAACCCATAAATCTGCGGCATTCATGCTTAGACCTGCCCAAAGCAACCAAACACTAAGAAAACACGACAAACTAACTTTAGACTGAATCTGACAACAGACTCTGTGAGACTGGAAATAAACAAAAGCTTAACACTATCAAAGACGTGTGAACAAGCTAAAAACAGTGGGAATGGAAGATCCATCAAAACAAAACCGGGAAGTGAGGACCTCAAACCAGGACTTGGTAACTGTATTCTCGGGAACCATGGCCATAAAAGAAGCCTCCCATCAATAGGGAGCTAAATAGTTGAAACAAGCTTTCCCATGTCAAGAAAGCCTGCAAAAAAAGGATGGAGAAGTAATCTGCCAGAGTCCCCTGGAAAACAACCAAGCCACTAAGCTACCGGCACCTCACTGCTGATAGGCTAAAAAGGTATGTTGAATACTGCTGCTACCCGTGTGAGTTGAGAGTACGAGCTTTATGCATCTACTATTTGTTGAGTCAAACCAGAGTTCTTGGATTTCCTAATCTGGTTCAACAACTTTACATCTGCCGGATTAGGAGAGAATATCACATCTCCACATGCTCTCCACGAGCAGATCGACTGTGCTACTGTAGATTGAGTTGCAGTGCTGGAGATTCAGCCCCACCAGGGTCTTACCCAATTTCTCCAGGTAAGGCAAGCTCTTGTTTGATACTTCAGAACAACCAGACAAAGAAAGGACCTGCAAATTGAGCTGCTCTGCACAAGAAAGTATTTTGATGCCAGAATCGGTGATTCCACACTTTGACACATCTAGATCATTGAGTAACAAGCAATTGTCTGCGACTGCCACCAAGCTAGCATCGGTTATCTTCCTGCATCCCTCAAGATTCAGCAGTTCAAGGGTTCCACCATGTAGCCTAGTCAAGGCCAAAATTACTTCATCTGTCAAATTCAAGCAGCCGCTAAATATTGCCTTGACAAGTCCTGCCTCAGAGCTCTCTAGAAGAGGGAGAAGCCCGGCATCTGTTACTCCATAAAGACCAGTCAGGTCTAGATACTGAATCTGAGGGCATAACTTACCCACCATAGCCAGGCTAGCAGTACCAAATCCAGGGCAGTTTCGTATGGACAATGATCGAAGAGACGTGCAGGGAGAGGGCAAAGGAAATCCCAAAGCTGTATCCCTGATTCCCATGCACTTCACTAGGGTAAGAGACTTCAACTTTGTTCCACAGTTTGAGATGGCACCAATAATCCCTGATTGGGTAACCCTGTTACACTCTTCCAGCTGCAGGCTCTCTAGTGATCCTGCCGCTTTGGCAAAAGCTACCAGTCCATTGTTGGACACAAAGCAGCACTTGCGAAGGCATATCTGCTTCAGGTTGATGCATCCCTTGCCAATGGCTTCAAGACCCGCATCTGTTATACCCCGACAAGAAGTGACTGTCATTGACATCAGTTTTTGCAGACCCTGAGCAATACCCATGACCCAAAAACCCTTCTCGCTAACATTTTGAAGACCACTAAGAACTAGATTTGTAATGTCTTTGCCATAGTGCCCAATCACGGCAAGGGAGAAGTCAGTGATGTTCAAGGACTGAAGCTTTACCTTTGACAGTACAGAAGCTGATGACAGTAGACTTGATACTCCATGATCGCTAACAAGGGGGCAATCTTTCAAAGAGATAGACTGCAGCTTGGGGCAAAACCTTCCAATAGCTTGTAAGCCCTCGTTCCCAATTTTAGAACATGATTCAATATTCAATGAAATCAAATTAGGACAGTTCTTCGCAATTGCACTCAAACCCTTGTTAGAAATCGAGGGACACTCACAAAGGTCAAGCTTCTCCAACAAATGGCATCCTTTTGCAATCTCAGATAGGCCATCATCCCCGACAGAAGAAATATTCCACAAGGAAAGAGCCTTGAGAGATGGGCAACAGTGGGCAATAGCTGAGAGGCCAACGGTGGTGACTCCACGAATACTGTTGCTTCCTCGGATGGACAGCTTTCCCAGTCCCCCACGGCCACTGGTTCCAACTGCAATTGCAGCAAGTCTTATATCGGTAGCTTTCTTCCCTTCCAAACACCTCGTCAGGCATCCATCACTTTCAAAATCTTGATCTTCATTACCGGTGACCATATCAACATTATCAGAAACCGGCACCTCCTTTTGAATTTCAGTCTTACGGATACTACTCAGAAGCATAAGCCAACGCTTGGAGACACAAGCACAGGAGCTCCTCTCGTTGCCTTCAGGGAGGCGTCTGAATATCTCAAAAAGGCATTCCTCAGGAAGAACGTCAATGGACGGTTTCTTGTCCTGCTCCAACTCATTTCCTCCAAAGACAAATGGGGCACTGATCCGAGCCCGCTTGCAAGGTGGGCGGTACACATCCACATGGGAACCAATTGAGAACAAGCGACCCAAATCCACAGGATTCGAGTAAAAAGAAGCGCCAGGATAGAATTCATCATCACCTGAAAACCCAATGGCAAAAACTAATATCAGCTAAGACTGTCCACACAAATTTGTTTGTTTTCTTTTCTTTTTTGGCTCAAGCACACAAAATTGTTCAAAACTAGCTAAATCTCAAAACTGTTTCTACTATGCTATTACTAAAGAAGATCTAAGCTTCACCAAGCATATTATGATATCCGGGGGATATTTTCCAAAGAGAATTGAATAAGGATCTATCATTTAATCTAAGCGTAATGTACCATAGACGTTAAAAGTTTGCTTAAAAAAAAGTCCATCTTGCTGTACCTAAAAATCTCATACTTGGTGTTCCCATAGGGGACGGACTCCCAGATCCCCAAAGGATGAAGCGGGTTTAAGCATAACACTAACACAATCAATCAACAAGTATTTTGTGCTTCAATTTGCAATTATACATCCAAACCATATTATCTACAGATCAGTGATAATCCAAATGATTCTAATCGAAAATACACTCAGGATCTCAAGCTATGAGCACGCAGATCAATACAAATAGGCAAACCAGACGAGGAAGTGGCACTAACCCATTAAAATCAAACAAAAAAAAAAGAAAGAATACCCATCAAGCCAAAGCCACCAAGAATCAATCAACCACCAGCAAATAAACAAAAGAAACAAAGAAAACACCAAACACCCAGAAAAGCTTACCACGGCAATTGACGAGGGTCGGCATGAACAAAGACTATTAATCCACAAGAATCCAAATCCAAACCGCGGCTTCGAGCAAAACCCACAACTCAGACAAAAAAGAAGCTTAATTATTATCACAACAACAAGGCTCAAGAGCATTTGAAACCCCAACCAGTAGGGCTAAAAAGGAGAGGAAGAACACGGAATTAAGTTTTTGGAACTCAACCGATGTGCATGTACTTGTGTGCGGCAACGGCAAAATCTTTTATATATATATTATATATATATAATATATTCGGAAAAGCGAAAGAATAGGTGTCACTTTCAGAGAGCTCATTCAGGTACATCGCTGCCTTTTGTTCAACATGCAGCAAATGCAATGTATCTTTCTCCAAAACCGGTCATTCTGGCAACAGGTTCCAACTGCCACCTCAGCATCTGCAGAGCCAGAAACCGGATACCGGGAACTGCCCTTTTTGCTTTCTTTTCTTTTTTTTTTTTTTTTAAGAAGAAAAAAATTAATGTAGAAGGTAATTAAGGGTATAAGATATTGCGCGTGCAGTTGCACAGAAGTAGAATACATGATGCCAATGCTGAGAATTCATTTAAAAAAGCTAGATGTGAATATTAAATATTTAAAATAATGATACATGTTAATTTTATGTTTATTTTGAAAAGGTAATAATGATTATAATAAATTTAACAATAATTTTAAAAATTATATCAATTTTAAGTAAATACAAAATAAATATAAGTGACATTTATTATTATTCAAAAAATTTATAGTATATTTGTTAAAAAAAAATGTTATATGCTTTTTCAAGTGCACACTTTTTGACGTGCTATGAAAATTATAATTAAATTTAAAATTAATGTAATTTTTATTATTATGACAGAGGATATACTTGAAATTGTCACTTGAAAGTGCTTCTAACATTTTTCTTTGGTTAAAACCATCCGGTCAAATCTCTAACAATCTTCATAAAACATCTTGGCAAAATTACCTAATTTATGTGAAACAACAAAATTGTCGATCATTAGAAATTAATGAATTTTTTTTTTGGGAATAAATTCCTTGTTAGCCAAAAAAAAAAAAAAACATATTCCGATTTTGATTTTTTTTAAGCTAATGTTAAGGACTTAAAACCATTAATTGGGTTTTTTTTTTCCTTTGCTGTTACAAAGAAAATCTAACGACCTACATCTTAACATTGAAAAACTTATAAACAAGAGTTGAAAAACCATGTATCAATAATGATTTTTTTTTTTTGTTATCAAAATATAAATATTAACAAACAACATTTTTAAAAAAAATTAAAAAATACCATCAAAACACATTAATAAATATACCCAGTATTTTACTCCTGCAAGAAAGAAAACGTAAGAAGTAGGAGTGTACAAGCGGAGCGGTTATTAACCGCTTATAATCGGATAACCGAAATAACCGGATTACCGGACAAACCGAAAAACCGAGAAACGGGAATAACCGCAACCGGATAACCGGTTAGGCCGGTTGCGGTTGCGGTTATTAATTTTTAAAAAACCGTTATTAACCGGGTAACCGAATAACCGGGTTTTTATTATAATATAATTTTTATATATATAATATAATATACACAACATATATAAAATTATTAAATTTAGACAAGTTAATATATATATATTTTTTCTTTTTTCTTTCATTTTTTTCTTTTTTCTATTCTTTTTCTCCCTCTAGCTTCCTGCTTGCAGGGAGTATGAAGCTCCCTACTGCAGGGAGCAAGCAGGGAGCTCCCTGCGGGAGCTTAGAGAGGAAGAAAAGGAAAAAAAAAAAAAAGAGAGAGAAAAGAACGAAAAAATATATATATATGAACTTGTCTAGTTGTCTCATATTAAATATGAACAAACTTTTTTTATTTTTCTATTTCAAAAATAAATTTTTAATGAGAAGTGATTAAAAATAATTTTTTTTTTGTAATCCATAACATTAAAAAAAAAAAAAAAAAAAACATATTCTATTCTGATTTTTTTTTTTTTTAAGCTAATGTTAAGGACTTAAAACCATTAATTGGGGTTTTTTTTTTCCTTTGCTGTTACAAAGAAAATCTAACGACCTACATCTTAACATTGAAAAACTTATAAACAAGAGTTGAAAAACCATGTATCAATAATGATTTTTTTTTTTTGTTATCAAAAATATAATATTAACAAACAACATTTTTAAAAAAAATTAAAAATTACCATCAAAACACATTAATAAATATACCCAGTATTTTACTCCTGCAAGAAAGAAAACGTAAGAAGTAGGAGTGTACAAGCGGAGCGGTTATTAACCGCTTATAATCGGATAACCGAAAATAACCGGATTACCGGACAAACCGAAAAACCGAGAACCGGGAATAACCGCAACCGGATAACCGGTTAGGCCGGTTGCGGTTGCGGTTATTAATTTTTAAAAAACCGGTTATTAACCGGGTAACCGAAATACCGGTTTTATATAATATAATTATTAATTTTTATATATATATTATAATATACACCACATATATAAAATTATTAATTTTAGACAAGTTAATATATATATTTTTTTCTTTTTTCTTTCATTTTTTTCTTTTTTTCTATTCTTTTTCTCCCTCTAGCTCCCTGCTTGCAGGGAGTATGAAGCTCCCTACTGCAGGGAGCAAGCAGGGAGCTCCCTGCGGGACTTAGAGAGGAAGAAAAGAAAAAAAAAAAAAAAAGAGAGAGAAGAAACGAAAAATATATATATATGAACTTGTCTAGTTGTCTCATATTAAATATGAACAAACTTTTTTATTTTTCTATTTCAAAAATAATTTTTAATGAGAAGTGATTAAAAATAATTTTTTTTTTGTAATCCATAACATTAAAACCGGTTACCGGTTTATACAACCGTAACCGGGGTCCCGGTTGCGGTTGCGATTTTTTAAAAACAAATAACCGGGTACCCCGGTTGCGGTTGCGGTTATTGCCCAATAACCGCAACCGGTTGTACACCCCTAGTAAGAAGTTATTATAGTGGATGAATGTATCATGCATGTTCAATTGGTTTATTTATTGGTATGACACATCAAACGCCGTCCCAATTTCTTGTTTAAAAATGACACCGAATTATTAGAGTTTAGAGCATTTACATAATGTTCTGCATTTTAGCTAATTAAAAGGTATTATTTTTATTTTTATTTACTACTTTTCCAAAACAAATTCTCACATATTCTCTATTTTATTCTATCTTTTTTAAAAAAATTATTTTCAGTACTTTTTTTTTTATTATTTTCTTACACCACCAAAAAAAAAGAAAATAGAGATAAATGATTGAAAAAAATTAAGAATACATAAGCTATAGTGTTGGTCCAAAAATAACTAATTAAAAAAATAAAATATGTATTTTAAATAAGAAGAAAACAAGCATGACGTAATTTTTGCATCACACTAAATAAATAAAAACAATATAAAAATTATAAAGCAGCTGCTAAATTAAAATTTCTCCATGGATGATATACTTTTTGGTTAGAAAAGACCGACAGAACAAGTAAACTAGTTGGAACTTTGGAAACATGCATAAAATTATACTTTTTCTAAGAAACATATTTGTCATCACTAGAAAACAAAATATCATTATCGATCCTAATTATTTTAAATGAGATTGAAAATGATATAAAGGAACAAGTTGAGAAGGTGTTTACTTTTTGGAAGTTTTGGTTAATTGTATTTAGCCACACCTCATGGTTAAGAAGAAGCCGTGTGCTTTTCTATGACAACTGTAAACTTTTTTTATATGTTTTTCGTATTAATTTAGGAAAAATAAAATTGTAAAATTAGTCCACTTGATTTATTTTATTTGTAATTAATATTATTATATCAAAATAAATTTAGAAATTCGTGAAATATGTCAAAAAAAATAATTTATTCTTTATAATTAACTTAATAGATTTTATTAGTGGAACACGTCAGAGTTAATAAAACTGTAACATGTATCATATTTAAGTCAGAATCATACTAACAAAAATGCTTATGAATTCATTTTGATACAAAAATAACATGGACTAATTTTAATTTTTTCCTTATAAATAACAACTTGGTACAAAAAAAAAAAAAAAAAAACAAGTTGGTACAAAAAATGGGTTATTGCTAGCATTAATTGCTGTCTTTGTCTAATCCCTTTTGCCTTTTTGGCTTATCAGATAAGGTTTCTCTAATGTCCTGCGCCACATTCTGAAGGACAAACAAAGGATGTGACTTTTAAAAAGAAGAATTTTTGCCCAGTAATTGCAATAGAGGATTACCATTAGATAGAAGAATAAATTGGGTGGATAAATGGAGAAACATTTTTTTTTTTTTAAAAAAAAAACCATTATAATTTTGACACGCATTAAGCTAGCTTTAACTATAATTATCCGTCTAATCACTTTTATGTGATAAGATTCATGTAAGTGATAGTGGTTATTGGAAAAGTTTTTGCATTCCATCATCCACTATTTTGGCTACGATTATTGCTATTGCTATTGGTAGATTTGGATTCTGCGCATCACGTGTAACAACTTTAATTTGAGTCCTTCATTTAAAATGAGTCAATTAAAAGGAGGCGATCAAGCCATTAGGGCGGCCATTGGAGTGGTTAAAAAATCTCCTTTTGCCTACTACAATTGTTCGGCTCCTTAATGACCACACTAATAGCCATTAGGGCGGCCATTGGAGTGGCTAATAGCTTGCACGCCACTCACGTGAGTTATCTCACCTTTTTTATTTTTTATTTTTATTTTTATTTTTATTTTTATCTCTTATCTATTATGATAGTCTTTTTTTTTTTTACATGTCCATATAATGGGAGGGAAAGGGAGTAAGAAAATTCAAACTAGTGACCTTTATTTCATGAGACGTGGTTCTCAACCGATTAACCTACTCCTTAAGGACATATTATTATAGTATGAGTTAATCATTTAAATCAAAACTATTGCGTCGGATCTCATTTGGTATATATATATGTCACCTGTCATTCCTTCAATAAATGTGTGATTGGATTTGGAAATATGAATAATTGTATATTTTCATGATACAACCATAGTTGTTCAATCATAATCACACGACTCTCGTCTTTCAACCAACCTACCTGGCTAATTAATGGACCTTTTCATTTCATATAAAATGGATAATATTTATTGTTAAGCTATGTGTAGTTTGATTTGTGTCTGACCTGGAAAGATAATAGAAGAGCTACAATTTAAATGAGTTTTTTTTTAGATATAGTCTATGGAGCGGAGGCTTCGGCCAATGCCATGAGAAATTTTTTTAACCTGTTTTGGTGTTGAGAGTCATTTTATAGCTGCTTATATTTAGGATTTTATTATGTTGTGACTGACACCTTTTTGTACTATTTTCTAAAAAATAGTGAAATTTCTCCGCAACTCAATGGACGTAGCACTTAGTGGTGAACCACGTAAATCTATGTTTTGTGATTGCCTCTTTTTTTTTGGTTCTTTTTGTTTTGCTTCTCACTGATTTTGAAAAATCGGAGAATTTTCTTAACACATTTCATGATGTCAATATTAGCATGTCTTATAAAAAAAATTTAAATAATATAACATAATGTACAATTTAAATCCTAATCCTAAAATGAAATGAAGATGATACTATTATTTTTTATGACGTAGCATGGGTCATACTAGGAATAGTAATGCTACACGCTTTCTAACGTGGTAATAAAAATTACCATTAAATTTTAGATGAATTACTACTGATTTTTGAATATAATGATAATTTTCATTATCACGATAATGAATATACAGTTAAGGAGTAAATATAACTTTTTTTTTCTTCTTAATAATACTAATTCTTATTTTTAGGTAGTTATCATTCTACAACCTATGAAAAATAAATTTCATGCATTTGCCTTAAAAATGTCAACTGGTCCGACCTTTGAACATATGCGCAGTGGTCAAAAATTGTTTTCTGACCACTTGGCAGAGGAAGAGGCAGAGACAGTGAACCAAAAATATATACGTTGGTTCATGAATCATGGTTGACCTATAGAATCTAAGACTTGGTTCACAACTCGTGGGAGGGACCATGTCGCATACTAGGTTGGTTCATTTCTTGGAGACAATTTTGGTTGATATGTACAATGAATTTGATCTACCATTTGTTTATATGTGGGGTCCAACCGTATGGGTATGGCCAAAATTAAAAGAAAAAAAAAGTAAATAAATAAATAAATAAATAAAGTGTTGTAAAGAGTGGGTTAGAATCGGTGGATCTCTTTCAGCCGCTTTTGGCTTTTGTTCAAACCTTCTTTTCGTTGATTTAAATTTTTTTTTTTTTTTTTAAAAAACCTTCTTTTCGTGTGACACGTGAAACTGCGGACCAGCTCTCCAGTTCTCTCCAATATTTGTATTCTATTATTATTTATTTTTTCTATTCAAATAAGGGAAAAAAAGGGGAAGGGGTAATATTTTTCTTCTATTAGATAGTAGATAAGATCTCCGGCTCTCGTCCACGTACGACTTGCAAGATTATTTAACTTTTTTTCTGTTATAATTCTTTTGTAAATTGATGAAAATTTATTAATCCAATCAGGCAAGTAAATTTTAAACTTCACTGCTTGAAAATTTGCTGCAACGGTGTCGTATGGCAGATCATTGTTATACTATAAGGATTAAGGTGTGGCAAATAACTTATGCACACACTCTTAATCTTATATTTTAAATGCATGTTTTTTGACGTGGCAATAAAAATCACCATTAAATTTTAGATAAATCACTATTTGATATGAAAACCATATGTTTCTTCACGTTTGGCTTCCACCAATATTAGTTCCGTCAATTTAGGATCATTCTCCAATACTAGCTTAACTCTTGCACAGTTAAATGTTGAATCATGAAGGCTATTGGAATTGGTGACTCCCCGGTTAATACGTCATTTATTTGCACGATTGCAAACTACTGAGCTAGCTGATCAATAATTGACACCGAGTTAACATCACGAGACTTTCAACTTAATACATCACATAGCACATTAGTTTTATCAAGATGATAAAGCATTTGACTATCATAGTTCTTTAGCAATTCTAACAATTTCGTTGTGTTTCGTGAATGATTTCACAAACACGTAATGTGATAGTTTGTTAGGTTCTAAGGGAACTTACACTTTAGATTCTGAGAAAACCTAGACCTTTTAGATTCTAAGGGAACCTAGACCTTTTTAAACACAAGGTTTGTGATTAATTCTACTTACTTTTATTAATCACTCACAACTATAAATAAGATAAATACAATGATAGCTTGGAAATGAACTCTTATCCTTACTAAAAGATAAACTTTTATCACCCTACTAAAAGATAAACTCCTATCATAACTTGATAAACTACTAACTCTATTATGGGATAAACTATAAACTCATACTCCCAATAGAAACTTATTGCTACTACAGACTCAAACTCTTAATTGAAATAGATAAGTGTCGACATGCCAAAACTTATTATCATAATACATTGTCTCATATTCAGATATTTCTATATGAAGATATATCTGAGACTGGTGATTAGCGTGAATCTCACACCATTCGTCATAAAGGTAATGCTTCAAAATTTTCTAAGCATAGACTGCTGCTACTAACTTCAAGTCATGAGTATGATAGCTATTTTCATTGAATAATGCTAGAAAGAAAACTCATGTCTTCTTTGTGTCATCCCAAAATCGATCTGCCTTTTAAAATCACTATTAAATTTGTGATAAACCATTATTGAATTTTGATTCAATGATAATTTTAAAAGCCACATTAATTTTAATAAGACACAAAAAATGTATGAATCATCCTTCTAGCATTACTCATTCTCATGATCCTTTAACTATTTTAAGCCATAAGCTACTACCTTGCCTTCTTGCATCAGCACAAATCTTGATCCTTTTTGGATTTATCAATATAATCAACATACCCAACTAAGTGTAGTCACCAATCTTTTCTTATGTGTAGATTTCCTTGGTTTGTCAGTTAGACGCGATCCACTGCATCAACACTTTCTATTAAGAGTTGTTTATAGATGAGGAGTGCTAGAATATCTACTAAAAATCTTTCTAGGGGATCAACTAGCATTTTTTTTTTTTAAAAAAAAAAAACAAATAGGGCCCACCTCTTCATTTGAAGAGGTAGGCCCCATTTGATTTAAAAAAATAAATAAAAAATGCTAGTTTAGAAGGATTTTTAGTAGATGTTTAAGCCTTCTCCTTTATGTATATATATTAAAAGGAAAATGCTTGTGCACCTTTTAGAGGTTCTTCTAGGGATTCTTCTAGAATTTTTTTTGATTTTTTTAATTAAATTGAGGCCCACCTCTCAATAAAAGGTGGACCCTAATTTGATTAAAAAAATTTTAGAAGGACCCCTAAAAAAACCTCCAAAAGTGCTCTAGCAAAATCCATATTAAAACTAATTGATCAAATCATGTTAGAAGCATATCATTTTCTACCGCATCATTATTACTTGTGAAATGACTTTATTTATTCCTTACCTCTATTTTAAATTACAAAATAATAATTCATTTTTTATGTTCTCCTCGTTCTCACTCACTCAATTGACCGTACCATTATCATCGGGTGCTACTTACAACGATTGACCTAAGCTATCCAACATTATAGTTCCAATATTTTCATTTTTCATCATTTGTAGCTTATCTTTTTTTTTTTTCTTTTCTTTCTTTTCTCCATCGATTCCTTGTTAGCAACACTGTTACACCCATAAGCACCAAGATCAATAGATACTTCTATGTAGGGATAGTACCACGAGGGGGCCGGGGTCCCCTCCCCCGAGAAGGCCGGATCCTTTTTGAGCCGGTCTTTTATATAAGTGAGGCAAAATTGTCTAAAAATTTAAAAAGATAATTTTGCCCCTCTATAAATAAGGGACAAACTCTCATCCATTTCTTTTGAAATGAAAATGAACTGTTTTCCCCTCCCCTTCATTTATATTGTTGATAGTTGTTTTTCCAAAATTTGGTAGGGCGAGGGGCTTTGAAATTTTAATTTTGGAAAAACAAAAGCCACCCACAAAATTTCAAAGCCCCTCACCCTACTAAATTTTGGAAAAACAAAAGCCGCCCCCAAATATTTCGAAAAAATATATATCCATTTGTGGAATTGTTATGCAGTGTTTTCTTAAGATCTATTTCCTTGGCTGTCACTAGAAAGTAGAAACGAAAAATTAGGAGACTTTTATTATATTGTTGATAGTTAATTGCTGCTACCAACATACAAAAAAAAAAAAAAAAGGCAACGCAACATTCTTCAAAGCTCAACTCATTTAAATCTCATGGAATTATCTATGTTAATATTGTCTTCAACAAAATTGAGATTTGAACATTTACTCATAAATCATGTAACATGGTCAATTTCATCATTTTTAAAAATAATTTTCATTTCTCTTATAAAACCATGAGATCATGGTCACTTTAAATTTTTTTTTTTTTTTTTTTTAATTCACTACCTTTCTTTAGGTTTTTTCTTAGAGTAGCTTAATTTTGACATATATTTTAATTTTTTTTTTCATTATACTAATTTTGTGAATGCTATCTATTTCTTGGCCTAGATGCCATTAAATTTTTGAAGAATTGTTTCTATAGTTATAAATCTTTGAAGTTGCAATCATCTCCTCTAATATCTCATATGCACTGTGTAGAAAACAAAATATGTCAAAGTTAATAATTTTTTTATAATCTATCTCTTTAATTATCTTATTGTATTAAAATATATTTTATAATCTACACAAAGCATATATAGTTTTATATAAATACTTTGAATATTTAATCATAAATCATTTGTTACAAAATATATTTAACCACCGTAAATAAATATCTTCGTTTCATCCCTGTTTTTATGCACATTTAAATCCCATTAAAATCACCATTTAGTAAAGCAATCGGTGAAAATATAATAAAATTCTCGGAAAAAAAAAAAAAAAAAATTGATATATCCCTTCATTAATCACAAATTTTTAACCAGAGGTTATTCTCTTACACTCTCGGGTTTTCCTTTCAAAGAAAAAAAAAAAGAGAAGCTTTTCAAGATGTGAGAAAGAAATAATGGTTAAAAGGATGCATGCATGTCATATGCATGCATGGTATAATAGTAATAACCAAGAAGGGTGCATGTGGATGTGGGTGGAGGTGCATTGAATATGAGTAGGCGTGGGCCGCGTGTGAATGGTACGGATCAGGTCCTATTTCTGTTTTAGTAGGTGTGGGCACAAAAAGTTCATCATTGGCGACTCGGGCCAGAATCATTGGATCTACCATACCATATATCAACCCTCTCCGCCCACCTTCCTACTTTTCTTTCTTCTTTTAATTTTTTTTTTTTTTTTGTGAGTGAACCTTCCTACTTTTCTTGGGGTCTTCTATCTTTAGACTTTGTACAATCAGAAAGACATTTCTTCGAAGTTTCAAATATGATTCATAGAATGTATCTATTCAGAAATTACCCGGTAATGTAGGGTACAAGAGTAATGCATTCATCTTCCTCTTGCTTACGGGAGACAGAATTTTCTTTTAAATTAGGTAGGAAGAAGTCGTGTTTTCATTTGCATGTAAAATGCACGTGCTTTTTTTTTTTAATAATTTTCCTTTCAATTTTGTCATTGTTATTTAAAATATATATATGCATCTTACATGATATTTTTATAGATTGTGTTAGAAGACCTCTAACTCAATTTAAAGGAAAATTCTGTTCTTCAGTTGATATGACAGATCACATCAATTTTTGAATTTTTATACAAAGAGTAATGCTATATATTACACTACTATCTCTCTATTAGCCTTTACTAAATAATAATAATAATAATAAATTGATAATGTCACGTCAATATAATAAAGACAAGAGAGCAGAGGATTCATCACCCATGGTATGTAAAGTCCAAGTGGTCCCTTTGAAGTTTAAGACATTTAGAAGTCCACATTCACGATTAGTGTAATTTGGTCATCTTTGATGAAAAATATTATAATACCGTCCATTTAAGAATGGCCTGGAAAAACCAAGCTAGTCATCTATACTTTATTAATTGCGGTTATTTTTTTGTTTTTTTTAAAATTAATGGATGGCCAAACATAAATCATCTTTGTTGGAATATTATATTATCAATTGTTTGGGGTGGGGATGTCTCTCTGCATGCATTCGTTTTATTTCACCAATCTTTTTCTACCTTGCAAAACTAATGCAATATGTCGGGGAGCTTGATCTTCTTTTTTTTTTTTTTAAAAAAAAAAAAAAAATGATCCTGGAAATGGATTTTCTCCCCTTTTTTTTTTTTTTTTTTTTTGAGTTGATGGATTTTCTCCCTTGAATGATCTTGTCCACCAGAAACAGCATATAGAGAAATAGCACCATTGTCTTTTTTCCTTGGCTGCATTGGGAAACTACTGAGTCATCGTTATCGTGGAAAAAGCCCACAAATAAAATAAAATTGGAATGCCTGACATCTTTGAAAATTATTTGATCAAGATTCATTTGGTGAGCAATTGATTCTTTGCATTCAAAATCTTCTAGACACATCAGCTGACGTATGGAAGATTGTCGTGAAGAATTTGGCTTATGTAATGGAAAAAAAAATACATAAAATATATTAGAATTGTGTTTGAAAATAAAGCTTTTATCTGTAAAAAAAAAAAAAAAAAAAAAAAAAAAAAAAAGTTAAGTTTTAAACTTTTCCAAAATGTAGTTTTGGGATTTTTTTTTTTAAATAAAAAAAAATGTCAAAGGAATACTATTTAAGTTTTTTACTGAATAGACTTATTTTTATTTTGCACAATTTTTTATATACCAAAACACTTTTTAAGATCTTCTTTAACAGGAATAAAAAAAAAAAAGAAAAAAGATCTTCTTTTAACACAATCCCAAACAAATCTTAATAATTTGTAACAAGTACCCAGCAGCTAAAACGAATGTTTCAATTCAGTGAATCGGGAAGACCATTGCACTTGTTTATTATTTTCCTCTCATACTATCCATCCATGCTGATATGCTGGGTAGTGAATAAATGAGACAATAAAAAGAATTCAATAAAACCTACTTACATCCCCCAAATCTTGCAGATGTCTGAGGATCTGATTCCGGATCACTCAAAATAGGGTTGCTTCCCATTCGCTATTATAAGATCTCATGTAATAATTACCATACCTTCTTCCTCTTCCTTCTTCTCCTTTTTTTTTTTTAGATAAATATAGATTCATAATCATAAAGATATAGTATGTTTTTTTTTTTTTTTTTTTTTTTTTGGGTAACAACGGGGAACCGGGGAAAGGGGTCAAGGTGGGTCTTTCCCACTCTTGATTCTTACAGATGATAGAAAAGCAAGAGAAGTGGGAATGCTTCCATAAAAGGAATGAGAAGCGGCCCATTTGGCAACAGAGTGTGCCCGGAGATTAGATCTCCTAGAGACCTTGGTCGCAGACCAAGAAGAGAAAGCAGAAAGATTACAAATAATATCACTAACTATAGGGGCAATAGGCCAATCAGCACAAAGATTGGTATTGTTTATAGCAGTAATCACGGAGAGAGAGTCACCCTCTAATAAAATACTGCGAAAAGGAAAAGAGGCAGCAATGTTGACTGCAAGGAGTGCAGCTTTAGCCTCACCAATATATAAATAAGAATTTCTTCCGTCCAAATCTCATCAATAACTTGTTTGACTTTTGCTTTAGCTAGACCACATGCAGAAATAACCAATGTCTCCGCTGCAACAGGTTCTATGTTTTCTGGTTTGGTCAAGTTTTTAGCTGCAGTCACATGCCCCTCAAAATCCCTCACAATAATTCCTATAACCATGCACTCATTGACCGTATGCATTGTTGCATCCCAATTAACTTTTTGAGCATTTTGGAGGAGCTTTCCATCTTCTTTGATCTCTACCCTCAGTCTCATTCTATTGTCCTTTCTTTTTTATATTTACTTTCTTGTATTCTTTGAAGGACTCGACGCCCCTCTTACAACAAAATTAGGATGAAAGAACTAGATCTCCCATGAGCCATTGTGTTTCTTCTTAACATTATTTTCCTTGAGATCTCTGCAGTAGTAGAAACCAAAACGAGAGGCTAACATCATTTCCCATTTATAAGTGCAAAAGCTCAAACTTTTAATCTGTAAAACTAAAAAAAAAATGTTAATTATACTCAACCTCCCTCAACTACCACCCATTTACATATTGTTTTCATGAACCATGACATGTCACATTCAACCCCCTTAAACTGCCAATCTGAGAAATAAAAGCCATTTTGTAAGCCCTCCTTGTTAAATTTGATAAAAAAATATCACAGGTGACATGCATGTGCTTTTTTTTTTTTTTTTTTACTTAAAATTACAAAAATGTGCTAAAGTAAAAAATACAAAGATAAAAACTTTAAATATGAAGCAGGGTGGTTCAGTTGAACCATCCCAGGTACTTGGTGATGGCTTGGCCAGCCTTAAATCACATAGGTGTATGGTGATTTGGGGGTGGCCGAGCCTCCAAACACATTTGAAGGGTGACTCGGCCACCACAAATCACTTGAGAATGGTCCAACCACCACCCCCAAGTGTTGGGGGTGGTTCAGCCATACCTCGGGGTGGCTGAACTGCCCATTTTTACCTTTTTATTTTATTTTATTTCTTCTTATTTTTTAATTTTTAATTCCAAGGTATTTAAGTAAATTAAGTTTTTAACTCGGGGTGTTTTCATCATTTCATGTTAAAAATTGGAATGTGAGTGTCACGTGTTCGGGATTCCATTTATTTTAACGAGCTTGGCTAATGGAAGGGCTTTTTTTTTTTTTTTTTTTCTTTTTGCAGATCAAGATCCTCTCCTTTTGACTTAAAACGGAGAGTAGTAATTTGATGGTCAAGATTTTGTTTTGTTGCATTTAAAAATATATATGATGCCACGTCATTTAAAATTTTTAAATGACATAACAATATATTCACCATGTAGTAACATATACATCATTAAATATATGAAACCTAATCTTGACTATAAAATGGCTCCTCTCCATTTTACTTGAAAATGAGATGATCCTATTCTCTTTTTGGCCGACGAATGGTAGTTTAAAGGGATTGAGTGTGATATGTGATAGTTCATAATGATAATGTCAAATGTGTTTATGAGTGTAATTGAAATGGGTTAAGTGCAATTAACCCAAAAAAGGGGGCTTGCCTTGTGAGAACTTCGGGTTCGCAACAACAAAAGAAGTTAGGGGTTAGCAACAGGAGAGGAGAAATTTGGGATAATCTTGTGATAGGATTCTCAAATAATCCCCATATTTCTTTCCTAAATTATCTTTATTTTGCTTGATTGCTAAGTATGCTTGCTTATTAGTTATTACGCTTCCTTTGATTTTGTTTTCATGTTAGGCTTGTTTTGCTCCTATAAATAAGATGTAGATGCAATCCCTCAAAAGAGAATGATTTCAATAAATTGCTATAGCAATTTGTGGAGGTCCCCTCGAAGTGGTCATTGGAGGTTCGATTTGAGGTCAATAATCCCTTTAATTTTTGTATTTTATGATTTTTAATCGATAGAAACCTTGCAATCCTTGTGCTTTTGTGATGAACTACAAATTTGTCTAATGACTACTTTGTTGCTTGTTCGTAATCTAGTGTATGCTCTTTGAGATCTCCTATTGTTGTTGTGGGTCTAGTAGAGAAAAGGTAGAAAAAAGTTCTCTTAGAATTTGAGGAGGGTTTTCTTTCAACCATCTAGCCTAAACCATTGTATCTAAAGAAAAGATGTCAAGGGCAATTCAGAATGCTTGAAGAAACCAAAAATTTTTTTCCCAATTTCTTTGGAGACGGAAAAAAAAAACAAAAAACGCGTTGTAGCCCATAAGAATGCTTTGTTAATAGCTATAATGTTGGTAGATGTTGTGTATCTCTTAAAAGTGTTGTTGTATTTTATCTCTTTGTAAAATTATGTTGGATCAATGAAAATTTCTCATTTGATTCAAAGTTCATCAACTCTAAATAGATCAATTATGTTGTGTATCACATTGGCTTTAGAAAGTTTCAACTCTAAACAATAGACTCTGTTCTAAAAAAAAATTAATTTGATAATTAAAAGAGAATATAGTTATATTACAAATTAGAGAATGGAAGTTCATAAGGTAAACTGATAAGAAACAAAAAGTGAAAAAGGAGCACAGAAGTTAGAATGTTCAACACATGCTCCAATATACAAAAAAGATAGCATAAAATCTGCTCCATTCTGTCCTAGAACCAATCATGACCCGAGTGGTGCAACTGGTGGCAACTCAAGCAGATACAAAAAAGAACTCAAGGTTGAGTGGAAGATCAGTCACCATTGCAATTCCAAACACCAAAAGAGAAGGATGACAATTGAAAACTTCAAAAATAGTTGAGAAGTATAAATATCTACTGCTTGTATCAACATAGGTGATGCAAGCTTAATTTTTGGTAACTTTTGCCTTAAATTGTACTCCACCTACAACTCCTTATAGCGTTTAGCATTAAGTAATCTTTCCAACTATATGAAGAACTTTACAATATTATAATATGATTGTAAATAATTCTTTCGGTCAAATTGCAAACTTTCACTCAATTGTGTTGAAGTCATTTTCGCAGAAAAATAGATATTGACATATGCTAAAGAACATTAATCTTTAGCTCATTTGTCTTTCACTTCAATTAAATGTTGTAGCCAAGAATTGTCACATTAATTATGAAGTATAACATCTCAAGCACTAAAGAACATGACCACTCTCACCTCATAAGAAATTACCAGCATGTTTTAAAGCATTTTGCATTAAATGCCACTTAGACAGTCAGTGATAAGTATTTGGCATCACTCTCCCATTGGGCTAGAAATTCAAATTCCTCTTTTCAACATGCAAAATTTTTTGAAGTCACTACGCTGCCTACCTTTCTTTTATTGTATCATTCTCTATGAATACTACATCCATAACTTTGTCCATACTCATTATAGAAGGCATAAAAATTCAAGGCCAAACTTTGACGTATAATCGGTAATCTAATTTTGATCATTGTTCCTATTCTTTTGAATAAAAAAAAAAAAAACCCACAATTGATCTCCCTTTTGAATAATAATAATAATAACAACAAATGAATTAGAGATGGTAAAAATGCCTGAGATCCTCTCTAGATACCCTTCAAGTATCCAACGTCCTCCCATATATTAGTTTAATGTTTAAAATTTTAGATCAAAATCCTCCAAATTCTTTTTGGATATCTACAAAGTGTTCTTAAATTTTAGTCATTAAATTGTTTAGATTTTATCACATTATCATTTACAATTAAGTGAGATATGTTGAACCAAGGAAAAAGGTACAACATTTTAAAAAGAGAAATACTATTTTTTTCATTTTTTGTCCATCATCATTCATATATTTTTTTTTCAAATCCACCATTGAATATGTAATATTCATATGTAGATTTTATAAATCCAAACGGTAAATTTGAAAAAGAGATGGATAGAAAATTGATAAGAAATGGAGGTGTAACGTTTCTATTTTAAAAATGGCAATAGTTGAGCTAGTAGAATGTGAATTATTTGATTTAAAAAGAAAGATTAAAATTTTAAAGATTCTATAATAAATTATCCTAAAATATTTAAAAGATCAGGACATTTCGTGGCCCATTAAGCATTTGAAAAAAAAAAAAAAAAAAAAAAAACCTACGCAAAGAGTCAAAGACGGGGTTCATTACCGTGTCAACTACCACAACCATATGGACTAAAATATTTACCAACGTTACTCTCTCTCTCTCTCCGTCTATCTCCTCTCTCTCTCTCTATATATATATATATATATATATAAATGCAGCTAGCTAAATACATCAAAGTAAATTTATTCATACAGATAAACACCAACTCTGAAAAGAAAAAAGGAAGAAGAAGATCACATCCGCCCATCAAGAAGGGAAAGGAAAAGAGAAGAGAGCATCAAGTTCAGTGTTAATCATCGACATATTTGCATCTGTATTCAGTTTGAATATGGTAAGACCGCGGCATGTACAAGAGAGAGAGGAAAAAAGAAAGCCAAAAAAAAAAAAAAGAAAACGATGGTTAAGAGTGTGTAGTATTAAAATTTAGAAACATTTGTTCGAACTTTTTGTTCCTCAACTATACACGAAGAGCTCTTAATAGTTACAAGGACAGCGGGGTCTTGATATGATACACTTCCTCAATCATACAGCCCCTCCTGCTCCCATACATCTACCAGAAAGTCTATCATTTCCTATCAATTAAAATTTAAAGCAAAAATAGTAAACAGTGAAATTAGTAAAATACTCCAGAAAAAAAATAAAGTAAGATTACCAAATTACACAGCAGACTTACAGGTAGAGGGATTGGCTGGGGGAAAGGCTGTCTGGTCCCAAGCAAACTTTCGTAAGTCGCATTCCAACTGCAAAGACACAATAAGTCAGACAAAAATAAATAAGAGGGATTATAGCTCATAGTACGGGGAACAAAGAATAAATTTATCATGTAATAATCGATTTCTGCCAGATATATGCCCCCTCCATATGATTTCTCCCTTCTTAATCAAACCACAAAAGCAGTTATATCAATCACTGATCAGTATCATTTCCAAAAGGTCGCAAATATTGCATGCAGTAAACTCATTGAATCAAGAAAGAGTGTCTGTGTTATTAAAAACCATAAAAAGAACACTACATTAAGAAATCGTTTAAAAGGAGCGGACTTTGCTTTTGTACATGGGAAAACGGCAGCACTTTTTTTTTTTTTCTGAGCAATATACAGGGGAAGGGGAGGGAACCAGCAGCACTTTATTCTATAGACCTGCTGGATGATTGCCGCAGGATTTCAATCAATGAATTCATCATAAAAGGCACAAAGTAACACACCTTAATCTGGGTTGCCGACTCCGTTGCGTATGATCCCTGGATCTGCTAGATCCAATCCATTGAAGCCTGGTTTGATTCCAGAGAAGATGACCTGCATTTCAAGAGAGCACATTTTACATGACAGTCTCGCGAACCAGAATTGCACTAAACCAGGGCACTAGTGACGTACCAGCCATAAAATCATGAACATAACTCACAAAAAGGGGGTCATAAAAATATCCAGATCGCACCATTTAAGAACTGCCATAATTTCTCAGTACATAAGCAGGAAACAAAGAATAACATTGGAAGAAAACTTGCCATTATTTACATAGTCCGAATTGCTGCTCGTGCTACCAATGCCACTTCCAAAATTTATGGTCTGGTTTGTCGTGCTGATGGATGATATGCTTCTTTGAGATTGGACCATGCTGTTGTTGTCCAGATCACACGTGCTGGTACTCCAGAAATCATCGGATACGCTAGGTCTTCTCACCATGCGCCCTTGAATTTTCAGTCCCTTTGATGGCTCATCAACAGCAATAATTGGTGTGGGTTTAGTGCAGCATCCAAAACAACCCCTGTTCTGTTACAAACCAAGTTAAATCACATATACAATAAATAGCATCAACCAAGACAGTACAGCATTAAGGCCAGATCAGTAAGTGTCAGCAATTAAACCAGCATAAGTGGTAGTCATCAACATTTTATTTCCCTTTTCCTTTCCGAGATAGGAATGGATACCAGTATTTTGAGATGCAAAGGAATAACTAGATATTTTTCTTCTAGAGAGTCAGCAGTCAGGGTACTAACAATGCTGTAATTTATAGGAGCTATTTTGTACCCTACCAAAATTGAATGTGCGACTTAGTTTCAACTAGGGCCTTTATAAGTAATTCATGGTATTTTAGTTCTGGCTCCAATTGCCCATTTAAGATGATAAATTCATAACATCAATGCCTAAGTTAATTTATAGATTCATTTACTTTCCATGTCATGACCGATGACCTATTGCAGCCTTAATTTGTTCATTTAGTTTCCATTTCACATGATGAAACCTTGAGCACAGGAATAAAGCGCAAAGGGAACAACTAAGACGTGAAAACAGATTGACAACTAGTAAGACAGTGATGAAGACAGTAGGTCAAGCCGCTCAACAATGGGCGGAAAGGTCAAGATATGGAAAGCTTAATTTAAGAAAACATACCAGAGCAGTTCTGCCAAAAAAAAAGAAAATGGGAAACAATGAAAAAATACCACACAGAGGACATAAAGTGCACACGCAAATGTAAGCAATCTTGACACACACATAAACTTATGCAATCTTGATGTCTTTTTTCATTGTCAATGAAACTGTGATGGGAGGCTTACTTATAGGAGTTGGCAAAAGTTTTACCACCTGGAATTTGAATGCTAAGGTTGTAGCTACAGATTGTTTTGCAATCCATACACACCAGAATCCTATTTCCCCATTTGTGTATAAGCTAATAGCCACTGCTTTCAACCCATCGATGCCAGTTCATAGATTCAAGGTCTGTTACCATAGGAATGGCGATCGTCCAAAAACAATGGATCCATTTTCATTGCCAAAGCTGCTTCAAACACCCCCATATCATTTCTTTCAAAAATCAAATCCTATCCATTTGGTCACTCCACCAAAGCAAATGACTATACATTTGTAGAAATACACATTGGTCAGGTTCAAATTACACTTAGTCTAACTCTTGTTAGTGATACACCACTCAGTAACCATCAATTGAATTAATATTTCAACAATTCCACTATTAGATATCTAAACAGAACGCGCATGTATCATTTGTTATCCAGTTCATACACTCATTTTTTATATATTTTAAAAAAATATATATAAAAAAGCTGAAATTTAAAATTTTCATAGATGAGACAGTTCTTAGTTTCCAATTGTTATGATATTTTGAAAGCAGAAAGGGCATGGGAGGGCTTGTAATCTAACAGTAGGTTTGTCAAAATGCTCATCCAATGAAAAGTTATTTAGAGGTGTATATTTCCTTGCAAAGTTACATATATATAGCAGCAATAGCACAGACACAAACAATTTATGTTTCCTAGCCGAGATAAATTTTTATTACTCTACTACACAAAAAAGAAAAAAAGAACAATTAATTTTTTTAAAAAAAAAAATCCGACAACTATCAGGGGCAATAATTTTTCAAATTACATCGTCCTGACTAGCAAAAGGTAGCAGGATAACAAACAAGTCAACGAACATCCCAGAAAGAAAAAGAAAAGATCAAATCCAAAACTAACATTAGTAGCAGAAACAGAAGCAGCTTGAAGTACTTTTCTTGCTTTTGGAGACAAAAATCGTAGCAATTAATTCACTCAAATAAGCAAGAAAAGAACTCCCAATTCAAACAAAAATAATAATAATAATTATCGAGAATTAGCGCTCGAAATCGAGGACTCACCCCATGCAAGCGAGGAAGTGACCGATCCAATCAGTGATGGCGCTATTCAGCGTTACCATAATCAGAAAAAAAAATAAAAAAAAACCCCAGCCGACGGTAAGTCAAATCCCGTGAACAAAAAAGGAATTCGGAGAACTCTAGGGTTTCAAAATGGCAATGAAGAAAAAAATGGGAAAGCTTCCTCCTTTTTATTTGGGTCTGTCTTGAAAATCAGAAAGCTGAATTCTCGTGGATTTGGGGTTTCTGAGAATCAATTGGGTCTTTTTGATTTTCATTCTTCACGTTGACGGTTGCCTTTCTGCCACTTGCTCTATTTCCCCGCCCACTTGATTAATGATTAACAGTAACACTAATAATGGAGTATCGGTGTTTTTTAATTTTTGGTTCGGCTTAAATCTTATTTTTGTTGGATTATTAATTTATTATCAAATAGCCACCTATGGGTTTCAAAAATATCGCGTGTGATATTTGAGGTAAAAATTTCTTATATATGAATAAGATATAGGAAAAAGTACATTTCCTTCGTTTAATTACTAAACAATTTGCAATAACTCTGAAACTTTTTTTTTTTTTTTTTTTGTAGGTACATTACTGAGCAGAATTAAACAAGCCTAATTTAAAATAAAAACAGAACAAGAAGGAGACAACCTTCCTTTTACAACAGATGAAAAAAGGGAGATCGGAATGCGGCCAGAAAAAATTCTAGCTGCGGCCTAATGTGCCACAGAGTGAGCACTGAAGTTTGCACTTCTATTGATTTTTTGAGTTGTCCATTGAAGGCCATTCGGGATGGAATCAATAATGTTACTAATGATAGGGGATAGACGCCAGTCTTGAACTATGTCTGGACTGTTGAGAGCTAAGATCACTACTTGTGAGTCTCCTTCAATGATGACTTTCTTTAATTTAAAAAAAAAAAAAAAAAAAACAAGAGAGAAAGCTAGACGAACAGCAGTAGCTTCTCCATGATTTGGATTACAAGGAGGGTTTATTTCGGACATCATTTGAATAAGATGACCGTTCTGGTTTCTGCAAACTATAGCTTGGGCTAAAAATGATTTTCTAATTGCTGTATCAAAATTGATCTTATACCAAGAGTCTGGAGGGGGAATCCATACCTCAACTAGAGTTGATATTTGAGCCCAAGCCATTGTGTGGCAATCACATTGATTTTTTCTGATATGAGTAAAGCATCAAAAAGAAGACCTTCATGATAAGCTTTATTCTGAAACAACCAAAGAGTGTCGCAGAGTACAGCAGCAAAGATCTGAAATTTATGGACATCCGTACAATGAATTCCAAGAGAAGCAACTGGAGAAATTATGGTTTTGACCCAATCCAACATATTAGGAAAGTTGAACAACAGAGAGTCAAAAGGCCATGGAGAATTCCTCCATACCACCCTAGCAATATCACATTGAAAGAATAGATGTTACAGGGAGTCTTCAGCTGCTTGACAAAGAGAACATAACCTGGAATTGCTAAAAAAAAGGATGCTCCGTAATCTGCTGCTAGTAGGTAACATGTTCCATGTTATTTTCCAGAGAAACAGCTGTAGTCTATCATTTAGCTGTAATTTCCAAATAGCCTTCCACACAGTAGAGTGCTAGTGAGAAAGATTCAGAGGATTAGATCCTATAATAGCTAAATAAACAGAATTAGTAGTAAATTTCCCTGAAATAGACGGTGTCCAGATATACTTTGGTTTCGGGTTATCATGTACAATGAGATCCAAGATGGCTTGAGCAGATGGGGTATCAAAAATAGAGAATATGAGAGAGGATTTCCACTGTAAAGGATTTGGTTGGATAAGATCATAAATGAGTAAAGAAGTTAGTGAACGGTTATTTGCATATCTTGGGATGGGTCTAAAAAGAGGAAGCGTAGGTATCCATGAGGTGGTCCAAATGAGTTGATTTGAGAATTGAGAGGCTCGCAGACAGATATTTTTGTGAAGCAGAGGCTTACATTGAAGTATACCCTTCCAAACCTTAGAAGCAGCTACAGAATTAAGAGTTGAGAAGAAATCCCATACCTAATGTATTTGATACGGAATTGCTGTACCCAGAGACTATCCTGGTTTGTGAGAAATTTCCAGCCAAGTTTAGCAATTAGTGCTTGGTTCATTTCTTTCATCCTTTGAAGACCCAAGCCACCAAAGGACCTTGGGAGACAAATAGAGGATCAAGATTTAAGAGATAAATTTTGAATTTTTTCTTTGGGGAAACCCCCACCAAAAATCTTTAAACAGTTTATCCAATTGAGAACAAGTATTGTCTGGTAATAGATGCGTACTCATGGTATATGCTGGAATGGCAAAAGCAGTGGCTTTTATTAGAACAGTCCGATTAGCTTGAGAAAGAGTTTTTGCCTTCCACCCATTGATTCTCATCATAACTTTTTTCATTATCGGTTGAAATGTTTCCTTTCTAGACTTGCCAATAATCAGAGGGAGGCCCAAATAAAAGGGAGCTGAGGAAGTAGGTCGATAGGGCAGAATACCACTGATACTGAGAATCGAAGTTGCAGATGTATTCTTGCTAAAAAGAATGGTAGACTTAGAGATATTCACTGCTTGTCCGGAACACTTACAGTAAGTTGCCAGACAATCCTTTATAATAGAGGCTTCAGTTGAGGTTGCTTTTGCAAAAATAAGAAGATCATCAGCAAACAGAAGATGTATAATGGGGGCGTTATTTCTAGAAATAGAAATTCCTTTGAGAGTTCCCAGTGATTCTTGTTTAATCAAAATACGAGATAAAACTTCAGAGCCAAGAATGAACAGAAAAGGAGATAAAGGGTCTCCCTGCCTTAGACCTCTCTTGGGGGCAAAATGGCCAAATTAGGCTACCATTTATCAGTATACTGAAGGATGGAGAAGTGATACAGATTCTGATCCAATTAATCCACATAGGACTAAATCCTAATTTTTCTATAAGAGAAAATAAGAAGGACCATTTCATTCGATCAAAAGCTTTTTCCATATCAATCTTGACAGCCATAAGGCCCCCTCTACCTTTTTTGTTTTTTAAGGAATGAAGAACTTCATGAGCCATGATAGATTTGTCTTGAATATTTCTTGAAGGAACGAAAGCGGATTTAAATGGAGAAATAAATTTATGGAGATGGAGCTTGAACCTGTTTGCAAGGATCTTAGAAATGATCTTGTAGATAATGTTGCACAAGCTGATTGATCGAAAAAGATTAACTGATTGAACTCCAATATGTTTCGGCATCAAGACAATAAAAGTGTGATTCTGTTCTCGAAGAAAATGATTCCGTTTAAAAAAATTCCAGACACTATTCAGAACCAAATCCTTAATAGTTAACCAATATTTTTTGTAGAAAATGGCTGTAAATCCATATGGACCTAGAGCTTTAGTAGATCTAATGCTAGAGAGAGCCTCAAAGATTTCAAATTCAGAGGGAATAGTACACATAGAGGTATTGTCATCAGGAGAGATACAGCTATCAAAAAGATTGAGAAGATCATCATCCATAGAGGGTTGAGATGTTGAAAATAAATTGGAGAAAAGCGAAGTGAAACAACCTCCAATAGAAGCTCTATCTGAAATCCATTCCCCCGTTGATGTTTTCAAAAAATCAATGGAATTTCGTCTTCGCCTAATCAGAGTAGAAGCATGGAAAATTTTGTATTGAAATCTTTACAAGTGAGCCAAGTCTCACGTGATTTATTCTTCCATAAAAGAGCTTCTTGAAGGAGAAGATCATTAATTTCAGCTCGGAGAGAAGCTTCCAATTGAAAATTGAAATACAAGGTAGGCAATTGCTGAACCTGATCAATCTGATAAGCAAGAAGAGTGATATGGGATTGAATATGACCAAAATGATTTTTATTCCAAGATTTAAGAGCACCTTTGGTATTTTTCAAAGCCTTTAACAGAATAAAAGCTGGATTACCCACCAACTTAGGAGACCAAGCCGAAGAAATAACATCTTGACAATCCGGATGATTAGCCCAAAATTCTTCAAATCAAAAAGGTTTTGGGAGGACAACAGTGAGTGTAGCAGTGTCGAGAATAATAGGATTGTGATCAAAGGAGTAGGATGGTAGATGTAAGATGGAAAAGGAAGGGAAAATTTTTATCCAATCTGTATTTGCAAAACCTCGGTCAAGTCGCTCCTTTATCAAACTGTTTCTTTCTCTATTATTAGACCAAGTAAAATGATTGCCCATAAAGCCTAAATCCACTAATCCATGATGATCAATGAATGATTGAAAAGGGTCAGTTGACGAGCAAGCAAAAGGTCGCCCTCCACTTTTTTCATTTTGGTCTAAAATTTTATTGAAGTCACCAATACATAACCAAGGAGCATCAAAATTATCCCCAAAAATAGAAATAGAATCCCAAAACTCAGTATCAAATTTTTTATAGGGGGTCTATACAAACAAGATAAAATCCATGGGATATGTGGGGGATCAGAGTAAACCCAAACATTTATTATATTAACATCAGTAAGGAAGCAATCCAGTTTGACCCCCTGGCGCCATGTTAACAAAAGACCGCCCTTTGAACCAGACGGAGGGACATGCACCATCAAAAAGAAACCCAAAGAGTTTAAAATATTACAAGTAATATTTGGAGCAGTTTTAGTTTCTGTAAGGAATACAATGTCTGGAGATAGCTTCCGTACTTTAACCCTTAAACTGTGAATTGCAGAGGCACGGGTCAGCCCCCTACAATTCCAAGACAAGATTTTCATTGTTGGGGAGGTGGCCTATGAAGGCCCACCTCCTTTTCCTCGGCCAAGTTCGGGATATCAGTAGCAGTAGAACCGGTTTCATGAATTGAAGGGATAAAGAGGGACCGACCTGTAGGAGACCTGGAAAACCTGCGAGTGAGAACTAGCGAGGAAGCCATCAGAGCATGTGTAGAGGTAACCTTCATACGGGGTAGTCAAAATAATGTATTCAACGGCCTCAAAGCTCCATATAACCCTGTCTGATACGAAGTTGATTTCCCTGGTGAGACAGAATTCTTCGATTCAGGAGATAAAAGAGCAACATTAAGAGCATCCACAGAGCTTCGTGGTGGCAGTGAGTGCTTCAGTGCACTGAGAGAGTCAGCAGCCAAAGACATCTGCTGAGAAGGACCAGAATCTTGATGTTTTAATTTACGTTGTTTAAGCATGAAGGCCAGGGGAGCGTCATCATCAGAGAGGATGGTCCGTTTTTTACATTTCAGATTAGATTGAGTATCAGGGGATAGGGGAGGTGATGGGATGGGAGGTAGAGGAGAAGAGAGTGTGGGCCGTGGTGGAGAGGAGGGCTGGTCAAGTGAGAATTTTCTAGAATAAGAATGGAAATGAGTGAGAGTTGGTGTTTGGAAATTCATGTGTCGTGGGCTCTTTGGTTTTGGTTTAATTGGGCAAGGTTTGGGATAGTGGGCTGGATAGGGTGTATAAAAGGGTGGAGGATGAAGTTGGAAGGGCTGTGGTGGTTTCAGACCAGGCCAAGTTGTTGGGTTAGCCCACTTATAGATAAAATCCATAAATTGGGCATGGTTAGAGAAGATGGGCAAGACAGGGGCTTGGGTCATTGGTGAGTTTGTGACATCCGAGTGGGTAGAGGCTAAAGGCTTATCAAAATCATGATGGAAGGGATAAGCATGATCTGGTATATTTAATGAAGAAGATTTTTCGTAAGGTAATGAGGATTTACCTTTCTCAGCAGCTGTTAATTTGGACTCCTTCACAGGGGAGACACTAAGCGTAGGTTAAACCACGCGAGAGGAGGAGCCACTGATACATAATGGATGTGAAAAACTTCCCATGTGGCCTTCATCAAGCGAAGCTGTGATTGCATATGGAACAGACGGCTGAATAGGAACTACAGTGCTAGGATTAATGGACCAAGTTACAAGCTGGAGTTGGGCCGACTTAGTCCTTTGAGAACTTCCCGCCAACGTTATAACCGAATGAGAAAACTGCATTCCAATTGCCCCAGCTGCTGCAAGTTGATTCTCAAGATGCACTCTTGGATACGAAGGAGAAGCAGCAGTGAGAGACATACCATAATTTGCTGAAGATTGCATAGGCGGTGCAGGACAACTAAATTTCTTATGGCCGATGAGACCACAAAGAGTGCAATAATCAGCCAAATGCTCATACTTGAAGTTGACCCAAAGTGGTTCTTTGTCATACCTTGAAATAAAGAAACCGGGCACCAAGGGTCGGTTTGTGTTGAGTTCCACATGGAGATGTAGATATTGCCGACATATAAGACCAAGAGTATCACAATTTTCCACTTCAAGTAGAGTACCCAGTGATTTGCCAATACGGATGGCATTCTTGAGTGTCATATTTTGCTTTGGAAGGCCGTGGACCTGGACCCAGAAGGAGCACAAATACAAATCAACCTTATCCAGAGCTAAGGCAGAAGACCAAGGCTGAAGAAGAAGGGGAGACCCTCTGATATTCCAAGGCCCTTGGTGCAAAATACAGTCAATATGGCTTTGTAAGGGAACAGTGAAGAGGAATTTATTCGGAGCTAGCACCTCCACAGCCAAAGGAGTAGCAAAATTCCATGCCGTAGCCATTGTAGCCTTTACAAGCTGGGAGTGGATGGTTTTGGAGGAAAGTAACTTACCAATTAGGGCATAAGCCTCCTGATTCGGTGGTGGGTTTTCAAGAACTTCCAGTTGAACTGGAAAATTCATTTCAAGAGCCTTTGTTTCGTCTATGAGTGCTTGCAGATCGAACAGGGGAGGATCCTCAGGGGGGTCCATGTGTGGTTGATGGAGATGGGGTCGATGGCGAAAGGGGAGAAAGTGACGATGGACAAAAAACTATTTTTGGGAAAATAACGTTTCTGGAAAAGAGAGGGAGTTCTTTTTTGAAAAAAAACGAGATCAGATTTTTACGTACGTACGATATAACTCTGAAACTTTTAATTGTTGCAATATATTCCCAAAGCATCATTAGATTTGCAATGTCCCTCTTTTGCACAAAATGACAAGAATGTCCCTCATAAAAAATTTAGAAAAAGAAGAAAAAAAAATCATTTTTCCTGAACTTTTATCTTTTCTATTTTCAGATATTTTTCTTTTTTTTAAAAAAAAAAAAAAATAATCAAGATTATTTTTGTCATTTTTTGTATAAAAGGGTGATATTACAACATCAATGATAATTTGAGAGAACATTATAAAAATTAAAAGTTTGTGAAACATTGTAAATTATTTGATAACCACTAAAAATAAATTTCATTTTCCCGTCTGGATAGGAGGCGCTTATATTCACGTAAGATTTGATGAGAAATTTTTTTTTTTTTTTTTTTAAAAAAAAGAGTTTCAAGTGGGCACAGATTAAAAGAACAAAATTATATTTATCAATTTTTAGCCAACTAGTTTTATTAATATATTCGGATCTTTTTATTTTTTTATTAGAGAAAAGAAAAGATAAGATTATATCATGGCAACATCGATGTATAGACTAAAAATTTAGGAGTTGGAAGTGTAAATGGAGATGATCAATAAAATAAATGGGAGAAGCATCTTCTCGTAGTGGAAAACGGAATTGTGATAAAATAATATCATTGTCTTCTTCTCATTATTATTATTAATTTTTATCTGGCCTTTCATCTTACTTTTATAAAGTAAATTCTTTTGACTTCCTGAATTTAGGGCGTGGAACAGTGGAAGAGAAAAGAAGAGGAAAGACGAGAAAAGTACTCTCAAATAAAAGACCAACGTCTCCGTCGAGTCATCTCACATGAGCCAACCACACGTTTCAAAGATACCGTAAATAATGGGCCATAAACTCATTTGTATATAAACTATATTTTTTCCTATGCAAACTTTGTGTGTTATTACCCGTGTTGGATCATAATCTGGCCTTCTTTTTTCTTTTTCTTTTTTCTTTATTTAAAGAAAAGAAATGGCGACAAACATCAACCCACTTTTTAACCTAACAAATGATCCTATTAAAGATGATAATTCGGGTTTGCGTATAAAATTTAACTTGTATCAAGATATAAATATAAGACTATATAATTAACTTTAATTAGACTCATTTAATTAAATGAGTCAAATCTCTTAACCATAATCTACTAATTTTGTGTTAAATTCGTATCAAATAAACTAGTCGTATAAAAAATTATAAGCCCAAATCCTCTCTATTCTCTTAAGAAGAATTTTGATTTCAAACCCAATTCCAATAATAAAAAAAATAAAATAAAATAAAAGGTATGCCCTTTTTGGACGGTCCACATTTCAAGATCAATCATGAGCTCTTTAAATTTTTTTCCACATTTAATTCTAAAAATGTACTTTAAAAGATTTAACTAGCCACTTCTCTAAACCACTAAACAATAAATTATCTAAATATTTATTTACTTTAAATAAATATTATTTACTTTACTTGGAAAGCATAGTCAATCTGCCACAAGGGTAGTCAATGCTATTTAAATAAGCACTCACTTGAGAAATAAAATATTAAAAAAAGTTTAATCTACTTAAAATTAGAGAGATTCTAACAAATGTTAAATTTAACATTTAATAAAGAGTTTGTTAAATTGAGGTTTTTTCGTGTTTTGTTAAAAATTTAAAGAAAAGTTATATTTACCCGTTGTGAATGCTCTAATGAGCACAAACTATCCACATGGTTTTTTAAAATCATAAAGTCCAATAAATTCTTTCAGTCTCTTAACTATCATCAATTCAAGTCCAATGATAACTTATACTGCTGTAATATTGGTAAAATATAAGTCTGTTAAATTTTATATTTAATGAGGAAAAAAACTCGCTAATAGACTCTAATCCATTATTGCCCTTTTTTATTTAAACCAATAAAAAGGTTGAAAACAATGGCTGATTTCATTGCGGGAGGCTAATAAATCAAACTTGCAAGGAGTAGCAAGAAGTGCAAAAATGAAACAGAAGCTTTTTCCTTCCATTACTTTCATGAAGTATGAACCTTGCAAGAATTGAAGAACATTTGTCATCTGTACTCTCAGGAAATCTTGTTTATTTAAGTTACTACTCTCTCTTGTTTCTTTTTCTTTTTTATCACTCCCTCCCACTAGTGCATAAGAATATAGCATCATAATGAAGCAGAATACACGAGAAAGGTCAATAGATGACAAAATTCATCAAGGCTAAAACAAGTACATTAAGTTGATTATCAAACTTCACCCGTCCCATTTCATTCTCACCCTTCCAAATAGGAGGAAAGCTAATTTACCTTTTGAACAGAATGGATGCAAGGCCTGCCCTCCATCCATACATTGTCGCTGGCTCCTGCTTTTTCGGAATGAGAGAAGCCAGACCAGCAGGTAAATTGTGACCAGTCACTATCTCCAGTCTGGTACTCGTGTCAGAAGACCTGAAATTAGAACCAACAAGTATATTAGTAGATATTACATGGCTGTTCCTTGAAAATATTCTGTACCTGGAATGTGCATTATATAACTTAGTGCTTAGCTCATTAGATAAACTATCCAATTAGGCGGGTAGCTTCATTACCATCACGCAAAGCGGGAAGAATTTCATATTATTATGTGCTTGTTTCTATAAATGTGTGTGTGTGTGTGTGAGAGAGAGAGAGAGAGAGAGAGGGTGGGAGTTTGTGACGAAGAGAGAATTCAATATTAGGATTTCCTTGAGACCAAGAACCAACCATAATAATTTGGTAAACAAGTTACAGAAGAAGTGGACAAGTCTACAACAATAACAAAATGTAGAAAGAACCTTTCTAATTAATCACAAATATGAAGACTCATGCCTCATTAAAGATTCTAGAATAGGTAGCAAATGATCAATTTATGCATTCAGATCAGGCCATCTATTTAAAAAGACCACATAAGGAATTCTCAACCTCTTCAGGTATTTTTTTTTTCAGAGAGAGAGAGAGAGGGCATCATCCTCCAGGATGAATGTAATAGTGTCAAAGATATTGTCACGTCCTTGACATTCAAGTGGACACCAATTAAATCAGAATTGCTCAAGGCCTCTCAAGTCTCAGGAAGAGTTAACCTTACATGGGAACTAACCTACCAGAAAAGAGCAGCAAAAAGAGCCATTACTCAAACCTGTATAGGTATGGGCTTGAAAATGCGTTACCAACTTGTCATAGCAAAAACATTATAAAGTTGGCCTCATCCACCTTACTTTATTATAAAGGGGAAAACTAATTAGATTCTAAAAAATATTCGGTAAGTAGCATTCATAATTAAAAATAATCATATGAAAATATATGGATATGTGAATTTAACATATACTGCCTCAATATGCTCAAATTTTCAACAAGTAGGAACCTGTCAATTTACCCTTACCCATGCATTCATGCATCAACAGAAAGAAAAGAGGAAGGGGGGGGGGGGGGGGGGTGGGAAGAATGCACGAGAGAGCACATACATAGGAGGAGGAGGGCCTTCATATGCAAATGTTGACATGCCTTGTCGTTGCTTGTGCTTAGGATTAGCTGTGCATATTACATAAACACGACCACGGCGTTTCACTGTCTTACAGAACTCACACATCTTCTTAACTGACGAACGCACCTTCATTGTTGCTGAAGATCAAAATTAAGACACCATCAGATGCATTATCCAATTATAAAGCATAAAAGAACACGTATGACAATGTAGAGTTAAAAAAGATAGGTGCTGTTTCTACATATACCGGGAAAGCTATCAACCTATTGAACAAGTAGGCTAATGAAAACCATCAAAGAATAAAAGATCTAGCCTCACAAGCAAAAAGAAAATCAAGGGTTACATTGGTACAAGACCATCTAGTTTGAAAGAAACCTTGTCCAGTAAGACATCCAATAATGGCTGAATCACAGAAAGGTCAGCATTCGCTTGTTAAAACTCAAGTCTTTTTCTTACAGTGAAGATGGGATAGTTAAATGCATTAATTGCAAGTCTATAACATATATATTCAAAAATCCAAGAATCATCAATTCAAGGGGCATCACGCACCATACGCATGTCCAGGGGTAAACAGAGCACAAGTCAAAGAGGTGTGCCTACACTTTGGATCTTGAAACGTGGTGTGGGATGTTTACAATTGTTTTGAGATATAAAACGAGAGGGAGAGAGAGAGAAAGATATCATGGAAAGAAAAATATTAAGACTAAAGCTTCTCTGATAGAAAAAATGAGCCCACTTTTGAGGCCCTCCAAACCCCACATCGCTAGATAGAATTCTAAATCGAGAACAATCACCTTAATGGTCACTTGAGAAAATTATAAACATTTACTCAAATACAGGATAGACTTGTTCATTAAACATACACACCTTTTAATTTCATTTCATAGTGTTCCTCAAAGGGTGTAGTATTAGATAGTTTCTACTTTCCATCAGTTCAACATCAACTCTATATCAATAACTTCGGGCCCGGCCAGCACCCATATTAGTATTACTACGTTTTACACTTTAACAAAGAACAAAATTGCCAGAGGAAGCACAGATTGGGTGCTAATAAGATAAATTTAACATGCTAAAAAACAACAAACGGAGACTAAAAAGAGCATTTTTCCCCTTGAATTCCCTCGATTTGATTCTATACTATGAAAAAAATAACTATTGAATAAAACTACTTTCAAAACTTACTAGGAAAAAAAAAAGAAAAGAAAGAAAAGAAAAACCAACCCTAGTTCTGAGTTGCATAAACGGATGAACAATTAAAGAGCTAGTTCGCAAACATAGAAGCTCACGAGGCTATAAATGGAGATACAAAACCCTAACCCTAACGTTATTAAGCATGAGACTATAAAATGGAGGAGAAAGTACCTGTTCGGTGAGAGATGGCGTTCGGCCGAGACCAAAATGCTTTCGGACTTTCTCTCTGCTGCTTCGTTGTGTGTGTATCAGTGTATGGGAAGCGACGCAGATCTGTTTCTTTATTGGGCCTGTATGGATCCAGCCCATTGTGAGATGGTGGGCATCAAATTTAAGGCCCAAAGCACAAACTGCTTGCGACCGAAGGTTGGAACTTCCTAATTGGGCTTTTCAATAATAGCACCTTACCCAATTGGGCACCTATCAAGAGGGGCCTAGACAAGACCGCAAGGCTGAGGTTCACAAATACTCCCTCAAGAGGTGTTGAGCCATAACTTGATCTCCGTCCTACCAAAAAGCATAGTAGCAAACACTTAGGGACTATTTGGTTGCTGTTTTAAAAACAGGTTTTCTGTTTTCAAAACAGCAAAACACGATTATGTAACGTTTGGCAAATCGTTTTAAAAACAAAAACAAGTGAAAATGAAAACACCAAAAAGCAAAAGTCTAAAAACAATTTATACATATTTCCGAAAACAATTTTTGGTGTTTTCATTTAATTTTCTTTGTTTTTCTTCTACTGTCAAGAGAGATATTGTATATATTGTTATTGCATATAATTTATATATTATATATTATACATATATACATATATAATATATTATTATTAATTATTTACATACTTATATTAATATTAGTGTACTTATGACATAAATGATATTATATATAACATATATCAAAATTATTTAAATACTTATAAATTATAACATATAGCATTGTAGCATATAAGTAAAATAACATATAACACATAACATACATTTTAAATATACTATTAAATTATAACATATAACATAAATTATTGAATGATCTATAAGTTTTTTGTAATATATATATATACATACAAACAAGTTGAGCCTTATACGAGCTTGTTTATTGAACGTTAACTTAGTTAAACTGAGTTTAAACGAATATGCATTATTTAATAATCGAACTTATTTTTTTTGTTCATGAACAACCCATTTAAATTAATAATTGAGTCGAGTCTAATCTAACTAAGTCCAAGTATGTTCCCAAATAGCTTTATTCATTTACAGACACCTGCTTCACTTCCATGCTAATTTTTTTTATCTTGCAACTTTTGCTGGATTCCATTTCATAGTGTATATATATATTATATATACTATATATATATATATATTTACCCATTTTGATTGGTTTTTTTGTCCCAGATTCCAGCTTATTTTTTTTTTTGTATTGGTGAATTAAGTTGTTGCAAATTTTCTAATAAATTAAATGTGTGAGAAGAGAATTTGTTTTTAGAACAATTATCTAAATGAAATTCTACTAGTTTTTTTGTTTTTGAAAACAGTTTGCAAATGTTTTTTAGTCAAAAAACAAAATAATAGAAAATTTTTTTATGTTTTTTTCATAAAAAATATTTTTAGAAATAAAAACATAAAATTGATTTACCAACGAGCCCTTAGTGAGGCACGAGCTCATCTCCTTTAGCATTGTACCCCTAGAGACTCAAACCATGTTCTTCATCTTACTAAACCACTTGAAAGTAAATTTGTTGTCACTAAGAGTCTATTTGGGATTACGTTAAGAACCTTAAAAATTACTTTTAGTATATAAAAAATAGTGACAAGCAAAAAGCTTGCTTGTTTAATAAAGCTTAAAAATGCCAAAGCATATTTTTGAGAAAAGCTTAAAAATAAAGTTTTTTTTTAAAGCTCTTTCTCGCTTTAAAAGTCATATTTCTCAACACAATTCTAAACAAGCTTTTAATCAACCCCTTTGATAGTTAATGTTAGAGTAGTCAATAAAAGTCTTCGACTGCTAGTTGATTAATGTTAGAATAATTTTTATTTTTTTATTTTTTTTTTTAGCGAAAAGAAGGCAAGGGGCGATCAGAGGCTAGAACTCCTTACTAATGCTTTATAATAGTAACACCTTATCCCGCTAAACACTTATCAAGAGCGACCTAGATAGGCCCGCAAAGTGAGAGATCTACAAGCGTTTCTTGAAGACAGATCAAGTTATAGTCTGATCTCAAACCCATCAAAGAGCATAGTAACAAACAGTCTATAAATAAGAATTCATATACACTATTATCATCTCATTTAGCATTGTACTCCTAGAGACTCAAACCCATGTTCACTCTCTCATCAAACCACTTAGAAATGAGCTTCTTGCCACTCAATTTGCAAATGTTAGCCTAGTCAATAAAAGTCAGTCATGGCTAACACGTACATAAGTGAGCTTGTTTGGTAATAAAAACAAGGGAAAATTACAATTTATCCCCCCAACGTTTGAGGCGATTTTCAATTTAGCTCCCAATGTTTAAAAATTTGCAATGTACCCCCCTAATGTTTGCTAAAAATTCAATTCAGTCATTCTGTCACCTAAAACCGTCTAAATTGCCGGATTTACTGTTCATTCGATTTTTTTACTGTTCACGGTTTATCGATTAAAAATAAATAAATAAACAGTGGGGGTGGCCGGCCACCCCCAAATGCCTTTGGGGGTAGCCGGGCAACATTTTGGCCAAGAGGGTGGCTTGAGCCGCCCCCTATGGCTGGCCAGGGGGTGCCGAACCACCCCCAAAGCCCTTGGGGTGGTTCGGCCACCTCCAAATTGCAAAAGGGGGTGGCCGAAACACTCCCAAGAGCCCATGGGGGTGGCCGGCCACCCCAAGGGCCTTAGGGGTGGGGCGAACCACCCCAAGGCCCTTGGGGGTGGTTGGCCACCCCCAAATTGCAAAAAGGGGGTGGCCGAAACCACCCCCAAGACCTTGGGGGGCTGGGCTCGGCCACCCCTAAAGGCCTGAAGCCACACCAGACCGGCCGGTCTGGAGAGGCCAAGCCACCCCCAAGGTCTTGGGGGTGGTTTCGACCACCTCCTTTTGCAATTTGGGGGCGGCCGAACCACCCCCCCACTGTTTATTTTTATTTTTTTAAAATCGATAAACCGTGAACAGTAAAAAATAATAATAATAAAAAAAATCGAATGAACAGTAAATCCGGCAATTTAGACGATTTTAGGTGACGGAAGGGTTGAATTGAATTTTTTAGCAAACGTTGGAGGGATACATTGCAAATTTTTAAATATTGGGAGCTAAATTGAAAATTCCCTCAAATGTTAAGAGGGTAAATTATAATTTTTCCTAAAAGCAATAACTTATTCTAGATAAGTACAATTATCCAAGTTGAATTATTCAATATATATATATATATATATAATGTTGGTAATTTTAAATGGATGGTTTGACTTTTGGTTTCATGCTAATGAGGGAAGCATGGTAGGTACGAAGGTGATGCACAAAGTTAAAGAATGATGAAATTGGGAGGAAATGCGTTGCATTTTGTGCTCAAGAAAGTTAGTTATTGCTGCAAATGAGTATGTTAGAGATGTTCCAACATCATCCACTACCACATCTACTAATATATTAAATAGTATAGCAATGTTATATATTATATTTTATTTTATTTTTATTTTATTGGGTTAATGTGACAGTACTCATCAGTCCTATAATTTTTTATTTTTTTTCACAAATTTTTATTGATTTAAAGACTAATTTTTACTGTCACAGAATTTCAATTATATGACAATCGTATAACAATCTATTAAATAACATTAACAGATAATTACCGTCACTAAACCTTATCTTCAAGCCGTCCCTCCTAACAATCTAATAAGGGAATAGATTCATGATTCATTCAAACTTACAATGTTTCCGAACAAGACAAGGACATTCACCTAAACTTCCATATGAAGTCACCTTTCTAGTATTGTAATTAGCTATTAATTTCTCAATGAGGTATGATTGATCTAGGCAACGTCAGCAAAACATGATTGGCCAGAACAAGTAATGAAAAATGTTGCCATTTGATAGCTTGGGTTAAAAAAAAAAAAACATCATGATGCGGTGATGCCTAACATTTGGGAAAATTCATGTAAAAAGCATTGGGTTTTTCAGAAAAATAAATAAATAAATAAAAAGAAAAGAAGAAAAAAAAGGTGTTTTTCTTTACATTAAGATAATACGATATGTTTACCGAGTCCGGGTCACTGAGAAAGTGGGAGCATCGAAGAGATTCGTCGACGTCATGCTCCTTTACAGAAGTGCTAATTCTTGATTGGATCATTTTGTGATTGGATACGTCATTTTCCACCGGCAGTGTACGTGGCATCTACCAATTGGGGGTTTGGCTCACTCAATCAAAGTTTTCCTTTGAGAATGGGCCCTACGATTAGATGAAACCTCGACTGAACCACTCACCTACTAACTGTCTCCTATACGCCTTGTCTTTCGATTTTAATTGGCGGCCAATCTTTCAAGTGATTATACCAATAATTTATAGGCCGCGTCATTCATGATGCATTCATTTTTTTTTTTTTTATCTTTTTTGTTTTCGAATATATTTATTTATTTATTTATTTATACTGGTTTGATTATTTTGGAACTTATTGTTGAACTACTCGGCCCTTTTATTGTTGTCGTTTGTAGTTTGTTTTTGATGTACTTTAGTTAGTAATATTTTATACGACACGAATTTAATATGAAATTAATAAATTAAAATTGAAGAATTTGATTTATTTAATTAAATAAATTGAATTAGAGTTAACTTATATAGACAGTCGTGTATCAATACTTTAACATGATTCGACCCCAACTTACAAAAATGAATTGCTATCGCTGCACGAAAGAGTCACTTAAGCATCCACTAGCTCGCCACGAGTATTAGAGTATTGACTTAACGCGTTTAGACATTTCTTAAGAAAAATGAGGGGTTTATGATGATTGTTGATAGAGTGGTTTTTGTTGTGTACAGTGGTGGAGTTAGATAGTCTTTATTGTAGGGGCCATTGATAAACACACTTTAATTCCATCATTGTAGGGGCCATTAAATTTTTTTTTCATTGCACTGCCAGGGCCATTCCTCAAATAGTTAAAAAAACTCCATACAAGATATAATTTGTTAATTATCTTGGGGGGGGGGCCCTTCAATAGATCCGCCACCGGGTGTGGACCTTATTTTTCACTCTATACCTTTAAAAGTCATCCCACATATTATATGTGTTAAAATATGGTTAATTTATATAATCTTATAATTAAAACTTAACACGAAAAAAAAAAAAAACTAACACGAATTAATACTCCTCCTTGCACTTGAGAAAAGTGAAAATCTATCATATTTTTCACTCTATACCTTTCTGTTTGAAATTAATTATCTCACCTATTACATATTATATGATCAAAAGAACCTACACCGACACCGACACGTCAAATAGAATTACTTTTGCTAATTAACCCAGAAGCTTCCAGGCATTTGCATCAGCATATTCCAAGATCTATCTAAATTCTTATCATCCAAAAGTTTATTAGTGGGAGACAAGGGTTTCAACTCAATAGAGCACCTTTATCTTTTTGAATTTTGACTAGTAATTACTTTGCCAAGACTATTTTGTGGCTTTTATCTTCTACTTTCCACAATCACGTATAAATTTATGTATAAAATTATCCATAAGACTTCAATGAAAAAATATCCAAAAAAAAAAAAATCTTCAAATTTGTGGAAGGATATACCTAGCTAACTCCAATTCTTTTCACAGGACTAATTACCTTCTAATCAAACCCTATAATTGCAAAAAAATGTTCCATTGCTGACCATGACATGTCACTTCACATTTTACACGACACAAACTTGTTTTGGACGAAATAATTTTGTCCCAAAATTTCATTGCCTTTGGCTAGAGCCTAGACTCTCTAGAGGTACTTGTTTTTCTCATATTGGTCGGGGACAATTTATCAAAGACCAATGTTATTCAATAAACTATTATATAAATTTTATACAAATTAGATAATATGACAGTGACAATTAGTTATTAATTTTTTTTTTATAATTGCTTATTTAAAAATTAATTTTTATTGTTACGTCATCAAGTTTGACAGTCATATAACAATTTTATCAAATAACATTACCTATGACAGTGGCGTACATATACGGTAATCATTGTTGCGTCTCTTACTTTAACCAATGTGTGTGGACAAATGCAACAACTAAATCTATTATTGGAATTTTTAGATTACGGGTATCTTCAATTTTGTTTCATGAGTGAATCATATTAATATTAAGAAAAATGTTATTTTACATTCTTTCAATATTTCTCTAGCATTTTCAGTTGGACATGGCGTGCCCAATTTATCCATGTCAATTAATAATGCTGAAAAATTCAAAATAGCATTAAAAATGCTGAAAAATGCAAAATAGCATTTCTATAACTCTAAATATTTTCCCACTTGAGCTCTCTTTCTTTGTGTCTATCTTCTGCATACAGGAACGCCATTGATTCATTCATTATCCAATCTACTAGCTAGTTTTTCAAATGGGTTGCCCAAGCCAATCTCAACCCAAACTTGTTGGGATGAGGATTGAGGAGGTGAGAAGATAATTATTATTTTTTTTGTCCTTTTGATTCCATTTTTTCAGCCTTGTGTTTTTAATTGGTCAAACATTCAATGTGTGGCTGTGTGTAGGTTTGTATAAATAACCAACCATTTGGAATTTTAGAACATGCATATGCCAGGACAAAGAAAAGCCAAATAATTAAATATCATTTTTTTTATTTTTATTGGATAAATTTTTTTTTTTTTTTTCAAAATTGAATTGAAAGAATTTTTTAATGCAGTCTATTAAATTACTGTTTTCAAAATACACATAAAAATACATATGTTCGTTTAATAAACTATTGAAAATAATTATTATAAACTAATTTGAAGGAAATTTTGTCCATTTTTATTTGAATAAGTATAATAAGAAACAAAGAAGAAATGTGGGATGCACAATGAGCCCAGTCCCCACAAACAACATAGTGATACCCCATACCTCATATAGATAAAAATAAAAATAAATAAATAAAGACAAAGAGGCTGATATAAGGATTCTGTTCCAAAATTAATGCAAGGCAACAAAATTTTCAGTTGGCCATTCTGTTTTCTAGAGGTTTGCATGCTTAAACTTGTCTCCAACACCTTCTTGCCATGTGTCCCCCTCAAAAGTTGGATTTAGAAGCCTAGCTTTATATGGCGAATGAGAAATAAAACAATAATAAAAATACAGTTTTGTTTGGATGGATTAAGCAACAATTTTATGGATTTACATGTACTCCTAATTTTTGAATGAGAAATTGTAGGTGTCCATCTTTGTCTATTCATTTTGTTTTTTAGGCAAAAGAAAAAAAAAAAAAGCCGAAAAGAATAAATGGACAAACAAAGATGGACACAACCTTTCTCTTTTTTAATTGACATGGGGTTTGTATTTCTGCAATCTAAATAATAGAAGAGAAAGAAAAATGTTAGATTACTACTTGTTTTAAAAGTTAAAGTTAATAGAAGTGGTGAATTTAATTATTTAATTTATATTTGCATACTTTTTTTTTTTTATGTGTATGCTCAAACTCTTCATTCATAAGTGAAACTCAATATATAAAATATTTAATTGAAATGCAAAATAAATAATAGAAACAGTGTTCAAATTCAGGACCTCTATTTTAATACCATGTTAAATCATTATTTATTATAAAAATTTAAGCTTTAGAATAACGGAGACACGGTTCGAATTGAAGATATTTATTCGAATACCATATTAAATCACTATTTCTCTTAAAATGTTAATTGATGAAAAAAAAAAAAGGTGAATTCTTTTGGCGTCTCTTTCATGGTAAAAAATACCCAGCAGAAAGCGAAAAAGAAAAGATCAATAATTTTAATGCTACTTTGCTTGCTTCATTGAGAAGGTTTTGTTGGATCAATGGAGAGTCAGTTGGGTGGTTGAAAGAGCAGTTTTGCGTTGAAAAAGGAAGCATCTAAAGGCAAAAAGCTATGTTCACACTATGGATGATGTGCCATGTGTATTTTATTTACATAGGCATGTGGTGGGGTCTGTCTAATAAAATATATTCTTTTCTTTTTCCTCTTTGTCACAACCATCTACTGGTCTGATCTACATGTATTGTATACAACTGCAGGCGGCAGCATATGGGTCCTTTAGCCTTTTACATATGTGTGTAATGTTTATTAGTTTTTCGTCCTTAATATTTCATCTAATTTGAATTTAGCTTTTAAGTTTCTTAATTTAAAAATTAGATCATTAAGTTTTAATTAGGTGTCTTTCGCACTTTACCATTTGTCAATGTCATGTCAGCGAGAACCAAATTATTCATAAAAGTTAAAAAAGAAGACAAAACAAAAGACCCATTCTCAATTTGTGCTTCTTTTTTTCTTGGCACGAGGGTTTTTATATAGAATAATGTTTGATGTTCATATTTTTGGTCTATCTTTAGGTTTCTTTTTTTTTTTGGCAATTTGTTGCAAATCGAAAAAAGATGTTCATCACTTTTTACAAAAAGAGTCCATCACTTTTGCAAAAAATAAAAAATAAAAAAGACAAAAAAATAAATCAAGATGAATAAAAAAGATAAACACCAATTTTTTTTTTTTTTTTTTTTTTTATATATATAATTCTCAATGCTTTAGCTCTTCACCAACTACATAGTCACTTCATTCTTCCCCCATTTCTTTTACCCAACTCCCTTTTCCTATCTCTGTCCCCTAGCTTCTCTTATGGTTGATTTCCTCCCTAGTCTCCCCAAGCTCTTTGCTCTCTCTCCCCTTCTCAAAATATGAAACCAATATCTATGTATCGTTATTTTTAAATCGCATTTAACCACTTTAAATCACTTTGTCCGTTAGAATTTTCAGTTAAACGGTATAGGAAGAAGCAAAATACCCGTTTATAATTTTTTTTTTTTAGAAAAAGAAAAACTAAAACAAAAACAAAGATAAGAAGAAAGAAGAAAAAGTGAAAAAGTGCCAAAAAAAAAAAAAGACCCGAGACCCACAGCTTGATTGACCCATCGCCACGCCGTGGGTCATCCTTCTTTTTATTATTATTTTTTTATTTTTTATGTTATACTTTTTTTTGGAATTTTTATTTTTAATTTTGATTTTTTAATTAAAGGTATATTTGTACTTTTATAAAATTTACAAGGGTATAAGAGATATTTTACTTGTTATCCATTTGAGTTAACGAAAAACCCTATCATGTAAGGGTGATGGCTAATACATCAAACATTTACATTGCAAATTTTGAATTTTTGAGACAACATTATAAAAAGAATGAAAGTTTCAAGGTGGTAAATAAAGTTTTTCTTTGTTTTTTTTTTTTTTTTAAAGATGACATGACACTTGTTGATGTCGCATTGACGTTGGATTGCTGATTGGACGCTAACGTGTTAAATAAGACGTGTTGTAGATAATAAACCATTAACTTTGACTATAAAGTAATAAAAATGCATATTTAAAACATGAACAAAATTTAAAAGACTTTATTCTTTAAATTTGAAACTCAGAAAATTAAATCTAAATGAAATAAAATATTAAAACCCAAGGACGAAATTTTTTTTAGTGGTTTTATTTCGTCTTTCAATTGGCAACATATAATACTACATGCTAAAACTCCCTCATCTTCTTTGTTTTTGTTTTTCTAAGCTCATTCATCTTCTTTAATTAATCTAAAAAATATGGAACCCATCGTGCGCGCTTTCCAATATCTCTCTTCTTTTTTATTTTTTCTTTTTAAAGTAATATTGTTTAATGATTTTTTTTTTTCTATTCAATATTGTTTAATGAATTAATTGCGAGACTACCATATCTATCTCTAAACTTCCTCATAATAAATCTCTCTTTCTCTCGTGATAATATCTTTTTCCTTGAATTGATTAAATAATTATAACTAATAAAATATTTTTTAAACATAACTTTTGTTTGACACTTTAAATTTCTAATATCCATTAGCTTTGATGTAAACACATAATTTTTATTTTTATTTTTCTTTCTTAAATTTAATTATCTAATTCCATAAAATAATTTTGAGGACACATTTTCAAAGTATTAAGTAATATTACTAGTAATATAAATTTTCTTAAATATATAAAGTTCTATATATGTTGTATAACATACAAAAATGGTCCCAAATGAACACTAAGCGAAAAAAATATACCCAACAAGAGGAAATGAAAAATAACAAATTATATCATATAGTATTACACTTAGTGGTCTTTTGAGATTCGGATTTCCATTACGATATATTTATAATTTCACAAATTCTTATTTCCTTATGTATCATTCTTTTATATTTTCATACTCATAGATTCCAAAACATTAAATGAATTATTTTTTAAAAAAAGATTATACTACTCCTCATAAACTATATATCACTTGTGTATCACTTACCCTCGTAAATCTTAACTCAATGTAACTTGGATCTTATTTTGAAATTTTAGTATCAATTTGCCCCTCTGTCAAAATCAACTCTTAAGTTGAACATAAGAGCATGTGAAATGATTAAATGACCCTTCATAAGCATGATTCTTTTGCTTTTCGGCTATAAACATAATTTATCTTTGATTTTGAAGATAGACATAAGGGCAATTTGAAAATGAGGTTAATGTGTTTTTTAAATATATATATATTTGATACTTTTTTCATATAAATGGAGAATTAAGTCATTTCACATATTTTTCAACAAAATTTAATAGTTGATTTGGACGGAGGGGAGACAAACTGACATTGAAACTTTAAAATAGAGTATGAGTTGCATTGAGTTAAAGTTTATAAGGATAAGTGATAAATGAGTGGTAGTTATAGGGAAAAAGTGTAATTTTCTCTATTAAAAAAAAAAAAACACTCCGATTAGACAATCAAGTTAATATAGAATTATACTCTTTTGAAGTTAATTCTATATGTTAACAATTCCAACTTCCCATCACCGCCAGCCACGCTCCGTTCCGACCACCATGCGCTGGCGCGTGGATCTCACTCATCGGAGTATGTCCCACGTGCCAGCCAGTGAGTCTCACCCCCTGTGCCCTGGCCGCCGCTGTTGTTTGTTGGTTGTTTTGTTATGTTTTCTTTCTTTTTTTCTTTTTTTTGTCTATTTGTTGTTTTTCTATTTTGGATTTTTGTCTCCATGTACTTTGTTAATTAAATTTAGTTGTGGAGACTTTTGTTCTGATTTATGGGTTGATACCTCTCTTTTTTTCAGTTCCTGTTTTAGACTTTGACAGTGTATTTCTCGCTTCAGCCTCCTTCTGGTGGTTGTTACAGGTTTTAAGTGAGGGTTCAGATAGATTTGCTTTATTCTGTACCTCTTTTGCCTCTGAAACCGCTTGATGCAGTCCATTGAGAGGATAGAGTTACTTATTTGACTTATTTCCTACTCTTTGTATGTATTTTTACATTGTTTTATTTCGATCTGTGACTGTTATTGGAGAGTCTACTCCTATTTCGATTTAGAATCTCAACTCTTTCTTAATTTCGGATCAAGAATGACAAATATCATCCCTTGTAACCATTTTTCTTATTCTATTTGAACAAAGAAGAAAAAAAAAGACAAAAATTCTATATTGTGACTCATCGGCAATAATTGTCTAAACAATGAATGTGTATAGGGCTTAATCATGGATCGAAAAGTCTTAAGATTGTTAGATACTGATTTGCTTAAACCCTAATCCTTAGGATTGTAACATTTCACCATGCTTCTGAATTTGACATTTACGGCAGTCCACTCTATCAGCACTAGCTCAATGATAGTCATTTCTCTTTTGACAGTTACATTCACTTATCATTATTCAATGACTTAACATTATGTATATACATACTACCAAGAAATTTTTATTTAGCCTATAAGTTGCCTTCTTTGTGACTTAAACTTGTGACGTAGTACCTGCTTTAATACTAATTGTTAAGGGCTTGATCATTTATCCAAAAACTCTAGGATTGTTAGATAATAATTTGATTAAACCCTTAGAGCTTTCACAATGAGCTCCCCTAATCCCACTTTCAGTCAAATTTCAACTAATTTTACAAGAAAACAAGCTCCATCAAACTCCTTACTCCCCTCCCTATTTTTTAGTTTTGTTAGAAACCTCCCCACATGTGAAGAGAGAAAATCCAATCCCTACTTTTTTTTTTTTTTTTTAATGTTATTTCCTCTCACTCTCTTTCTCCACTAGGGGTGGGCAAAACCCACCCCGCCCTGCAAAACCCGTCCTACCCACCCCACCTTGTAAATCCGGTTTTTTTTTTTTTCTTTTGTTTTTTTTCGAGTACAAGTCGATTTTTTGAATATCTGTCCAGGTTAAATCAGGTATCGGGTTGTATTTATAACATTCGGGTATTACCCGACCCAACTTGAGTTTAGGCATAAATTCATATTTTTCTAAACCTAATTCCTAATCTAAAGCCGTCGTTTGACTCTCTCTTCCGTCTCTCCCTTCTTCCTTCTTCTCTTCCCTTCTCTTCTTCCGTGACGTTAGCCGTGAAATCCCTATTTCTATAGAAAATCCCTAACGGCCGCACTCCTGCACCCACGCCACCGCACTCTCGCGCCCACGTCGCTGTCTCAGACTCTAATCTCCTCTCCTTCTCTACACTTCCTTCTATGCTCTCCGGAGTCCTGCGCCCAAGCCATGATCAATAAGATCTAATAGATCAAATCTAACCTATCAGATTAAATTTGTTTGATCGGGTTTTTACCTAATCTGCCTTGCCCCGCGACCCACCCCTCATTCTCGATACCCGACGGATAAAAAATCTTATATTCGGGTATTGAGTAGCCAGATATCATACCCAACCCCCTTAGGCCGGGTATCGGATATCCGTGATCCCGGCCCGTGCCCACCCCTATTCTCCACTCCTCTACGATCTCTTTCTCTCTCCCCTTTGGTTCTTTCACTTCCTTCTCTCTCTCGTTCTCCTACCACTTACCGACATCAAGCAGGAGCTATGCCAGTTTATCTGGAAAATGAAATTCTTGTCACCCCAAATGCTACTACCTCTTTGCTAAACACATGAATGCTTGCTCGAGAAAAACAAGCAAAGAAGCAGCAAGATACGTAATATGAAGAGGCTGGTTCTTACAATCGATTGGGTATTTGTGTTGTGTTGTCGGAGAGAAGAGAGTAGCAGAGCTGGTGGGGGTTTTCAAGAATTAAAAAAATAATATTTAATTAAAGTAGATAAATATTTAGAGAGTTTAATGTTTAGTGGTTTTGAAAAGTGACTACTTAAACTAGAAAAAATATATTTTTCTTCTAAATTTAATTTTTCTTTAAAAAGTTTATTGTAAATACTTTTAAAATTGTAACAAAATGTTCCACTTACAAGACTTTTTTTTTTGTAACACAATTTAATTGTCTTATGGGAACCACTTACAAGCCAACTAACTTGTCTTAAAGATTTAATTGTCTTTTGTAACTCTTTTTTTTTTTTTTTTTCCTTCAATTCTAAACTAAATTATAGAAAATTTCTCCAACTTAATTTAAAGAAAATTTCCGTCTCTCTATCATGTGATGCTACATAATGAAGTTTTAATAGATCATGTGATCCAACTTTTTTTTTCTTTAAAAAAAATGTTTGTCTTTTTTGGGGGGGGGGGGGGGGGGTGGTGGTTAAAAAAGAACATCAATTAAGTTTTAATAGGTTCGATCTTAAATGTTTCAAGTCACAGAAATGGATGCTTTATGTGGTTTTTTATTTTTATTTTTTAATTGGGATGAAAACCAAACAGGAAAACAACAACACACTTCGCAGTACAGAAGAAAGAAACTAACTAACAACGTGCCTGTTAGGCTGTTGTTACAATAATACGGGAGAATCTTTGCCGCTGTCCAATAAAACAAACACGGGAATGGAAAATGCTGCCAGCAAATTCAGTGTGCCCCAAAGTTCGCTGCTCCCTTCAATCTCTAACCAATTTATCCAATAGCTCTTTACCTTAACAGTTGTACGGGCTTTAAATATATCTAAACGATTATCATAACTTTTTATTTTATTTTATTTTATTAAAAAAAAAGGTAAAGAATTGTGATTATTCTATCATGACATAACCATAATAATATCTTCCGTTATAAATTGTTTAAGAGGAGCTTAAATGGTAAAAACTACATGCGCTTCCTACAAATCAATTAAACTATAGTCTGATCTAACTTCACCAAAACATCAATAGAACTCAAGGTGGTTAATACTAACTAAACTGACTATAATAATATCTGTCAACTATGAATTGTTCAAAAAAACTTAAACAATAAAAACTATAGGCGTTCCTTCAAAATCAATTAAATCATAATTTAACTTAGCCTCACCAAAAGGTCAATAAAATTTAAGGTGGATAATACTAATTAAACTTAGATGAGAATTTCTATTTTAGATTTCGAACTTATGCTCTAATACAAGACTAACATCTTGAAAATTCTCTTGATGCCACTGAGCTACGGTCACCGGTAGTAATAATTATCATAACTTGTAAACACAAATATCTTGCCTGGTAAACAAAAAAACGCAGATATTTTCTCCTTCCAATTGTTTACAATCATCACGAAATAAAGCAAATGCTGTAAATTGAAATCACAGCATGTCAGACCAAGAAAAAGTACAATCAGTCGCTGTATTTGCACGTCAGGCGAAGAAAAGGAGAAAGCACCCAATAAAAAAAAAAAAAAAAAGAACTATAATTACATGTGATTGTTTGAGTACAAACTGTGAAAGAGAGAACACGGCAAATTAGAGAAGACAGAGAGAGTTCTTCAGATGCTAACTAGCAACTACTATAAACAAGGCCTATGAAAATTACCCTTGGATTTATCAACGAAATCCTCCCCTGTACGGTTTACCCAATCAGATTATGAGAACAGGGATTGCCAAACCCTGTCGGTTGTCGGTTCCTAATTCTTACTATTCATGAACAGATCCTAAGATTAAAAAAAAAAAAAAAAAAAAAAAGGAAGTTTTTAAAGAAATTAAGAAGAGCAAGAAGCCTACATTAGAGAAAAATACACAGAAAGTCAATCATTAAGAGTAAGCCAATCGCTGAACGACACGATCCCTGAGAATTCCGTTGTACAGAGCCACCCTGTTTGCAGGCATTATTCCTCTGCTTTGACCCCTCCTCTGTTCTAACTTTGGCGGTGGTGATGAAGAAGATGACCTGTTAATTATACCATGCTGCTTTCTGTACTCCTCCCCATCCCCACTTGGATCCACTACGTCTTCTGCAAACTGCACCCTCTTCTTCTTCTTCTTCTTCCCCTCTACACACCCACCAAACAGAAAAGAAAAGAAAAAAAAATATACCCATTAGCAAAAACAAAAAGAATTGAATGTATAGATACAAATATATATATATACATATGGGTAGACGTATATTTCTGCGTACCAGTTGAGATACAGGAACGTAAAATTGGCGGTGAGGACTGTGGAATTTGATCGCCGGGGAATTGGGTAGCCGGGAGAGACTTTTGGAGGCGGAGCACAAGGAGGACGACGGTGCCGGAGACGGCCATGGCTGTGGCTAGGACCACACCATGAGGGCTTATTATTGAAGACATGGCTTTTGAAAAAAAAAAAAAACAGAGGTAAGCAAGGCAAGCTCAAGAGAAAAGTACATACGAATGAGATGATGTAAAAGGTGAGAGGGGGTGTTATAATTTTTCTACATCGTGGTGAAGTAGGACCAAATGTGAATATTATATTTGAATCATATGGATATTATTTTATTATTATTATAAGGAAAGTTGATTTTTTTTTTTGAAAAAAAAAATATATATTTAAAGAAAAATTACACTTACCTCCTCCAATTATCATGTAATTTGTAATGTTTTCCAATGTTCAATTTTTATAAGAAAAAATGTTTTGTTTCACTTTTATTCTCCTACTCATCTTTTGTACAAAGATAAACTATAAGATATGTGTATATCTATCATTAAATTTGTGAGACCCATATGTAAATCTCATAAATTCAATAGTAAATTTTTTTAAAAAAATAAACAAAAAATGTATTAGAGAATGAAATCAAATATTTCTTTTTTTACAATTTACAAAGTTATTACTTAATTTATAATGTCTCATCTCTGTTAAGATATTTAATTAACTTAAACAGTTAGTATATTACCTGCCGCGCACATGACATAAAATGTCTATTATACTCTTAAATTTGTAAAAAATCAACTATACTCTTAATTTTAAAAGAGAGGTGACAGACCCACGGCAAAGTGACCACGGTCAGGCCGTCTAGGTGGCTTTTTTATTTATTATATATTATTTTCTTTTTATCTTCTGCTAAGTTATTTTTTAGATTTTGAGTTACATGAAATGTGTATTATACCAGCTACTGTTATGATTTTGACTTTCTAAGTTTTTGTTTGGCGGAGTAACTGAAGGTGCATGTGCATGGAGGCAGAGAGCAGGCGTGTGTTTTGGTTTTTTTTGATTCGTTTTTGTTTTGCTCGTGCCCCGCACGGCAATGCCAAAGGCAAGAGTGACGTCAGTTTGTAATAATTGAGGTTTGGGTTTGAGAGAAAAATTGAGTTGGATCACTCTCTCTTTCTTCCCCCATTATTCTATTCAAAACTGAAAAAACTTAATTGTCGGTAGCTTCGGCTATGAAGATAATTCTACCGTGAAAAATGCTGTTTTTTGGAGCCTAGATTTATTTCTATGGCTTCTGGGGAAGGCCATTGTCTTAACTACTCACATCTCTCAAAGAAAATGAGGTAGAAATAATTATTAATGTGAAAAAAATAATAAGAGACAAACTTTATTTACACCTTTTTTGAACTATCAAAAATTTTATAGTCATAGTTTTAAACTTTTAATTTTTGCAATGTCGATATTTTAAAAAAAATTTTCATTTTAATTTCATCATTTTTTGTTAAAATGTTTAAAATACCTTCAATTTTTTCCCTACATGGCCGTGTGTTACCAAATCTTATGAATTCTGAATTTTTTTTTTTAATGGGGGCTTTTTAGACATTTTAACAAAAAATGAGAAAAATTAAAAGAGAAAAATTTTTGGGATACTAACACTATAAAAGTTAAAAGTTTGAAATTGTGATTGCAAAAACATCAATAGTTCAAAAAGTATAAGGGAAGATTAAATTTTTTTTTTTTTAAAAAAAAAAGAGAGTCAAAGCGCAGAAGGAAAAAAAAAAAGAGTCAAGATCATTGCAAAAGATTGTTTATTGGATATTTTAAGGAAAAGAAGAAGAAGAAGAAGAAAGAAGAACATAAACACAAAATTTTACCTACAAATGTAACTGAAACAGATTTTTTTAGAAGGTGAATAAATTCTCCACCTAACCTCAGACAAAAGCCATGTTTTCTTAAAAGTCAATTGAAGCCTAAAATTGGGAAAACCTACAAATCCTTTCTCCCAATTGCTGACATAGTAAATTAAGGTTCGTTTGGTTATGATTTTAAAAATAACAATTTTAAAATATGTATTTTTGAAAATATGATATTTAAAAACGTAGTTAAGCGTTTAATAAAATTTTAGTTTGACATTTAAAATTACAGTTTATTTTTTAAAAAAATTGTGCGTGTTTAAAAAAGCACAAATTTACTTGCGATTTAAAAACGAATAAAATCTACGTTTTTAAATCGCAATTTTTTTTTTTAAAAAAATATAATCCAAAACTATATATTTTTTGTATACGAAATCACAATCTTAAATGCACTTTAAATGGTAGCCCACCAATAACTTTTTTATTTTTTTTTATTTTTTTTATATAACAGAGAATCTCTTCAAGGCGATACCACTTTATGTACTCACATTATTGAGCAAATTTACACCCGTGCAAAACGTCTCTTTCACACGTATCAAGAAAAAATCCGACTTCATCTATAAATATAGCCTCAAAAAATTATTCGCACATAAAAGAAATTCAAACCATAAACAGATGGAAATGCCACAAAGAAAAAACTCAAAGCATGTGAGGCAACCGGCTGAGGTCCCACCACCAGTGACTTTGCTTTAAAAAGGACAATGTCACAAAATGCTTCAAAAACTGGTAACTTGTCAGGTTTTTTAGCGTATACGCCTTTCGAGTTTCGAGAATCTGCATACACTTGTGGAAGTGAAACTGCTTTTTTTTTCTTGATACTCAAATAGGTCGTTGAGAGAGATTTGAAAGGTGCACGAACCTACCGAAGATAGAAAAAAGAGATATGTGAACAATGATTTTATAATCTCATTGGAAAAGAAGTCGTCATCGTCTATGGATAAGTCCCATGATTCTGATAGCTTTATTAATTACCTTTTAAATTCTTTGCCAATGAAAGTTAACTTTTCTTTTTTTTTTTAAAAAAAAAATAAAAATAAAAAAATTCAGAAACAAATGTTCAAACTTATGCTAAGTTTCAAAAACATAAAAACAGGGACTTGGCGTGTGCCGGTCATACAGGCAAACTTTCTAGAATTATAATTTTGGTTTTATAATCAAAATTAATTTTGCGTTAGGTATTGTAAAAAAAATTACATGATGTGTGTTGTAATTTTTTCAATGGTTGATATTTAATTTTACTCTCTATTTCTTATAAAAATTTCAAATTAAATATAAGCTATTTAAAAAAAAAAAACTACTACAGCACATATGCTGTAGTGTTTTATAGCGCCTCCTTAATTATCAACAGTAATCTACCGGAAGGGAAATAGTTGTTTCATTCCTACTTGAAATTGGCATCCTTACTTACCAAAAAAAAAAGGGGAGTTTCCTTGAGTAAGAGTAATGACATATACCATATAAACATCGTATAAATATTTTATAAAGTTGATGTGATAAGTTCTAGTAACCATTGGATCGGTTGTTATAATAAAATAAAAATTAATGGCTATTAAACCCTGCCATGTCAACTTTGTGAAATATTTATGGATTTTTTTTTTTTTCCTTTGAAATACAACAGAGAAGAAGAAAGGGTTCAAGACGGGTCTTTTTCACTTTTAATATGAACAGAAGATAAAGAAAAAAGAGAAATGAGAATGCTTCCAAACAATGATGAGAAGCGACCCATTTGACAACAGTGTGTGCTCAAAGAATAGCTCTCCTAGAAACATTGGTTATAGACCAAGAAGAAAAAGAAGATAAAAGGAAAAGAACGTCTTCAATAATAGGAGCCGAAGACCACTAAGAAGAAAGGTTAGCATTGTTGATGGCCATAATCGTGGATAAGGAATCCCCTTCCACACTAAATTTGAGAGGAGGTGAAGAGGAATGAGGCTGCTTCAACAACTAACAAGGCTGCATTGGCTTCACCAGCATTGATATCAAGGAGGGGTAGTTTCTTAGCAAAAGCCAAGATGATCTCACCAACATGACCCATAATAACATCAGCTGCGACCATGAAAGAATTTCTAACTGCCACATCAAAGTTCAACTTCAGAACACCAATCGGGTGGCAGGAGGAATCAACCTGAGCAGCTTCAAACCAAGCTTTAAGAGGGTGAGTGATAGACATTTGAATTTGGGCAACTACACTAAGCATGTTAAGGGAGACATTATTTAGACCTTGTTATTCATATCCCACCAAATGGCATGTAGAGCAATGTTGACTAAAATTTGAAAATTTAGGACCTCCTTTTTAGGAATACCGAGAAGCCCATGAGTGTTGAGAATAGCCTTGATCTGCACCTCAATAGGAAGATTTGAAAAAGGGCCAGTGTCCAAAGGCCATCGAGAAGCTCTCCAGATGGCTCTAGCAAAGATAGAGCCAAGAAAAAGATGTTGAATGGATTCTTGAGGGCCATTATAAATAGGGCAAACCCACTCTTCAATGCTAACCGAAGGGATAGACTTGAAGAGATTCACTCTAACCGACAATATATTCCACACGATTCTTCACAAAAGGTGCTTGAGCCTATGCTGGATCTTGAGACTCCAAAGGGAACCCCAAACATCTAGGGAGAGGGGGCCACTCAAGGAAGATGCGAGATTGGCAAAAATCTCATTGGCAAAACTAATCGAGAATGGGCTAAAGGGATTAGGGGCCAAAACCATTCTTGAGGGATATGGGTTTTGAGGATGCTATCTACTAAGGAAGGGTCAAAGGAATGGTGGATAAAGGAAGAGCACCCAGATCACCAAGATCTAGTACTAGGATCAATAAGGTTGGAAATAACAATGTTAGGGTTGAAAGGATTTGGCGAAGGCTTAAAATTAGGAAGAGAAGGGACCCGAGGGTTGTTCCACACATTGAGAGAGGAACTTGCATTGACTGATTTACAAGCACCTTTAGAAATAAAATTCAGGTTCTTCAAGATCCCCTTCTAAATCCAGGAAGCAGAGATAATGGAAGGAGAGTCCAACAAATCATAATGTTGCAAATACTTAGCTTTGGTAGCAGTGACCCAAATAAGATTCTCCTCAGAAATGATCTTCCAACCCAATTTGGCTAGAATGGCCTTGTTATGATGCCCCATCATCCGAATATCAAGTCCCCTAAGGGACCAAGGGGAGCAAATTTTGTGGCAAAGATGGGTGAAATGATATTGTTGTCCTAAGTATTTTGGTTGAAAAGAATTGAGGACTTGGAGAAGTTAATAGATTGACCAAACTAGGTTGAGTACTTCTTGAAACAATTGAGAAAAATGCCAGCCTCCGTAGCCTTTACTTTAGAAAAAAAAAAAAAAGACAAAATCATCCGATGATAAGTACTGAATATTTCACATTCAAACCTCTTAATTTACATTTGTTAATCTCTTAGTTTCATTATAATATGATGTTTTTTTATTTGTTTTTGTATTTTCCTTTATTTTTTAGGTTTTGGAAGAAAAGAAATTAATTCTGTCAAGTTTCGAGCTTAGAAGACCTGTTGGTGAAATGCTGAAGCCAGGGGGATCGATCCCCCTCGTGCATTGCAGAATAGTGAAGTCGGCAGACCCGTTTTGGAAAGATCCTAATCCAACTCCAACTCGATTTTGAACTTGTAGACTGTACAAAATCATATAGGGTTGTTTTTAAACTCTATAAATACTCCCCTAAGTCCTCAAAAAAAAAAAAAAAAAAAAAGATAAGTTTTGGGAGAGGAATTGGAGGCTAGATCAAGAACGATTTTGGTTTTTCTTGTATGTATATAGTCTTAGTCCGAAATTAGTTGTAGTTAATTACTCTTGTTGGGGCTCGATTGAAAACCCTAGTTATGCTTCTTTAAGGATTTTGATTTGCCTTGTTGCAATCTATATTTTGATGTTTAATTGATTATTTTTAGTTTTATTGAATTCCCCATATGTGTGTTTGGCCATCATATGCATATGGTATAGATTTGTTAATAGAGTGACAAAAGAACCAATTACAGGTTCTTGGAATGATCAACATGAAAGACCGGAATAAATACCATGTTCTAAGTTTTAGTGTGTTTGTCAATTTTCATAAATTTATGCTTTCTTGGAGGGGAACCTATATAGGCCAGTGACACTTATATTTTCTTTTGAGAAAGAAAAGAGTCGAAGTAGATACCATGCCCGATTCGTTGCTTAGGAAGATCAATAGCTCTTAGAGTAAATACCATGCCCTTGTGGCTGACAAATAGTGAATATCTCAATATGGTTGTAGTGATTAGCGGTAAATATCGGAACCCCTATTTATATTTTTGTTGTTTAAACTCTTTTACTCATTTTCATTTATAAGCTTTATTTTACTTTCTTATTGTTTCAATTCTGTTATGTATTTTAATTTCGTGACAACTCTATTTTAGGAAATTCGCTTTAAACACAATTTACCAATCCTCGTGGGAATGATCTCGTACTTGCTCTCTATAGTATCATTTTGATCTTGTGCACTTGAGAGTAAAACGTATATTTATTCGCCTATTTATTTAGGTGAATCTTTGCACAACAATAGGCAAGGTGGAAAATGTAAGGACTATTTCTGCAAATCTTGACACCATGAAGATTGCATTTGTTTTCTTCCAAAAGGATAAGCCTGGAAAGAGCCTCTACCCTTGAAATGAAAAAGGAAAGGGGAGAAAGGATCCCATTGCCTGAAACCCCTAGAAGAGGGGAAGCTGCCATGGGGGGGACCATCAAGCAAAACAGAGAAAGACACCGAGAGGCATTGGTGCACAAGATGAATCCACTGATGGTGGAAGTCGAGAAGGTACAAAATTTTGAGGAGAAAAGACCACTCAATTTGATCAAAAGCTTTAGTCATATCCAACTTCACAGCCATTAATCCCTTGTTACCTCTTTTATGCTTCAAGGAATGGAAAATTTCATGGGCCATAATATCATTATCATGGATGGATTTGCCCTTCAGAAAAGTCGATTGATTTGGAGAGATAATAATTTGCAGGACCAGCTTGAGCCTATTTTCCAAGATTTTGGAGACAATCTTGTAGTTGGAGTTGACAAGACTTATTGGCCTGAATTGATTAGCCCTAGAAGGATTGTCCACATTAGGTATTAAGGCTATATTGGTATGATTGATCTCTCTAAGCATGAAACCACCTCTAAAAAAAGACTGGATGAAGGAGATCGCATCTAACTTGAGTGTGTTAGTTTAGTAAAACAACAAGGAGATCACATCCTTATTGTTTTACTTATTTTATCTCATAGGTCAATAGACTTATGAGTGTGTTCTTGGATTTTGGTTCGTGTTCTTTTAGTGTTTATGTTGTTTAATTGTCTAGAGACCTCAATAATAGTGTTAACTGATTGTGTTAGTTTTAAACCGTGGAATTTGGTTAGATTGAACCCTAGATTATTCTAGAGACCTTATGAGTTGTTCTAGGGTTTGGTTGAGTCGTTTTGGGGTTCATGAGTGTTCTGAATGTGTCGGGAGACTTTTTACCGGTCCAAGATCGATCTTCCCATGGCAGGATCAATTCTCCTCCTGTCAAGATTGATAATCCCTTAACATGATCGATCGCAGCCCCTCAAGGATTTATCATAACCCCTTCAAGAATCTTGTTTTGTCAATTTTTATGTCTTAGGTCAGTGTCTTTTGTTCGGAAGAGTTGTCTAATATTAAATTTTTTACAAAGAACGATCTTGGTGAGTTTGAGGTCGATTTTAAGGACTATTCCCACGACACAGGTGAGTGAATCTCACATGGATACAATTATGTAATTGGCATTGTTTCAGCATATTTCTTTGATATAAATAAGAAAATATGCATAACTTTTATAACACGAACTTTATTTTATAAACATGTGAATTCTCTTATTTGTGCATATGATGTAACTATAATTATGAGATGAACTGAAGTTAGTGTAAGAATTTTATATCATACATGCATGTTACATAAAAATAAGTGCATTTAGTAGTCTGAAGGGGATACCCCGCCCCCTCGGACCTGCTAGACATAGCCTTGTATCATAGGCTATCCTTATACGGGCAAAGCCCTGTGGTCCAGTTTAGTTATGTTTTGCCATTAGATATAAAAAGCCAGCTGAATCAGCATGTTCACATGGTGGTCATGACCTTGCGGCATTGTTTAGCAGCGTTGGCCACCCGAGGTCGGACCCAGTTAGACTGTTGTATGATGTCCACTAGTTTGTACACATTGGGACATCGGTATGTACCAGATGTTTTTTTCGACAATGCGCAAACCCGAACGGGAACGGGTAAGGGCCCGGATAAACCATATGAAGTTTAGCTATGATTATATGATCAGAATTATCATGTATTTATATATCTATACTGCATTTCATACTCTTCAACTATTATCAATTGTCTTACACGATGTTTTATTTAATATGGAAAAACCTTTTGCAAAACTATGAGTTCACAGATTATATGACTGCTTTCCATATGATTTTATCTCACTAAGTGGTGGACTTATACTTGATCTTTCTTTCCACATGTGGAATACTTTTGTGTTTCACAATTAGTCAGCAATCCAGCCAGATGTGTGATAGTGATGAGGAGACGCGTCAAGAGATGATCGATATTATCTATTTGGTCTATATGATTAAGACTCATCCTTGATGTTGATTTCTTTTTGGGAGACTTTATTTATGTCGGAGTTATTTTCTCATTCATGATTTGAGGATATTTTTGGGATTTGTAATCTTTTGGTTTTAAGTTTTATTTAAGATATTTAGCCATTGCTCTTGATACTTTATGGAATAATGGATCCATTTAGTTATGCTATTTTGCTTTACATTATGAATCTTTCACTGTATTTTTTGAGTTAGATCCATTTGGATTTGTTTACTTTATGAATGAGTCTTAGGAGGCGCCTCGAGTTAACCACGTGTAGGTTAAATCCCGCCTAGGACGTTGCAATATTTTTCTAGGATCTTTGTTTGGTTGTTTCACATTGGTTTCACACCTTCATGTTCAGTTTCTTCTCAACTCGTGGTAGTGTTTGCTAATAGAGCAAAACACACATCCCACAGTTTAAATTGCCAACGAGTGAAGTCTTGGTTCTTCACTTTAATTGATGACAATGCCTCCATAACAAAATAAGTTCTAAATTGTTGAAAAAATAATAGAATAAAATGGGGATAAATTATGAAGGCAAAAGGCTCTTTCACAATGACAATATTTTTAGAACTTATTTTGTCCAACTTTTAAAGTGCTAAAGGCTTTTTGACAAAATGTTCTCAAGATACAATGAAGCCTATAGTTATTCTAGAATTATCACTTTTTTCTAGAGTGAACTGAAACATCCTCAAAATAAGAATTGCACAAAAGAAATTTGTAGGAAACACGAAATAAGCTATTCGGTAGTATGTCTTTTCATATAACCAAATGATCATATTTACAATGATTTTGTACACATCCAATGGTCCAAAATCATTGGATCAGATGGTCACAAATTGTAACCGCCAAATCCAACTTAATGGACACCTTGAATAGCATATTAATCATAAATTGTAGCCACAAAATCCAATTTAATGCACATCTTAAATAACATAATAATTCAAAATTGAAACCACCAAATCTAATTGAACGGAATCTTTAAAATTTTTAGATATAGAATATATTTAATAATAATTTGAAATACCATAAATCTAACAAATTTAATAACCCCTGCTGGAAATTGGCTTTAACAAGATTATAGTAAAACTATAATTTGTAATTTCAAAAAGCATGTAATAATCACTTATGGTATATGGAATTCTAAGATGAAAAAGAAATAGCACATTTTTTTGTTTATTTTTTATACAAGAGCAAAGAATTAAGTAGTGAGAATTGAAGGAAGCAACTCAGACTTGGATCCAAGAACTTTAGCCTTAGTGTCTGGGAAGAATTCTGTCTCAGGTAGCTCTGTGACCTCTCCATTTTCAGTAATGTTAATGGGATAACTGAGCAAATGGCCAGGCAAGTTATGCTCTGGTGGTGTCTCACTAGAGTAGAGATCCCAATATTTTTTGGCAATCCAGTTTACTTTTTGGATACATTCCATGCTCTCTGGTTGAATGAAGGAGTTATGTAGCATGCCTAAGTGCTCGTACCACAATGCCATTCGAAAGCCATGGATTTGGCCTCTAGCTGGCTGCCTGGTGCCCAGGTGAAATGGTTGGTAGGCTCCCATGGCAATCTCTGTATCCCTTGCACCATCCATTGATCTTTGATTGATATTGGCAGATCCAATGATTATGTATTCATCATCAACTGCAAAATGCAGACATTATCCACGCTACTTGTTACTGTCATATCCAATAAACTTTTAATCCCTCAAGAAACTATAGGTTCACAAAATCATAATATATATGGAAGCATACTTAATTTTCATAACGATTTTCCGTTTGTTACATACATTATGGGTATCCGAGTTTTTGAATAAAGTTTCAATTTACTTTCATATATATGAATTTAGAATCATTCTCTCTCTTTCTCTCTCTTTTTTTTCTTTACTAGTTACAATTTGTGTATCTTATTGTAAAATTTAGAATTTATTTTTCTTACCCAACAATGCTGAAAAACCATATTTTTAAGGGAAAAATTACATGACGTAGTCTAGTTTAGATGATATTAGTGCTAGAAATTTACAAGTACAAGAGTTTATTTTTCTTTCTTTCTTTCTTTTTAAGTACAACACTTACAAGGCTAGCATACAAACTTAAGGTCTGACTCAACACCTAAAGGAGCATATTATATACCCATATTTCCTTGTTTACTGATCAATATAGCCATGATTCTAGTCACTTTTGTTTGTTGACATCACATCTTGACTCCTCAACAAGTGCTACGTGCTGTTCGAACAATATCTTTGGATTTCACACTCCGGACTTCAGACAACAATGTAGAAGTTTAATGATGTTTTGTGGGTCACCTTTAACAAGGTTTTCTAGGAGACATGATGTAATGATACACCACTGATTGGTGTTTCATTTAACTGATTTACTTAATAATTTTCATTTTATAGCACAATTTCTCTAACTTATCTTTTAAAGAATATTAAAATCTATTTTCTATTTCTTAGTCAAATTCTAAGAAAATCTGAAGGGAAGTCTCCAAATAGCCTTTTGTTAGCCATGAGAATAATATAAATTTATAGAGAATTTATAAAACCGCCTGAGAGTTTTCAAATTCTTGCCAGTAGATTCAAACATATTATTTCCGTTCGAATAAGCTTAGTTGCAAAATTTGGTTTGAGTTTGAACAACCTTTGAATTCGAATATAATATAATTGAGATCTACTTTTTAGATCTTATTTGAACAACATGCTGAACGCACTTTTAAAGATTTAATATGACATCCAAATTCCACCATTCCATTCGAACGAGATTTTGAACGCGTTTTGATCAAAACAATCTGTTACTTCTATTTAAACTTCTTCTTGAATGACATATGATAGAGGTTTTGAAGGATGCCTTTGGGTTAAGCTACTTATCTGTCCATTTGAATGTGTTTTCAACGAGACAATCTATGCTGTGAAATCATTACTTATCTCAAAACATTAAGCTAATAGGAAAGTGTGAATTAATTTATTTGATTAATACTTTAACACTCACTTTCATATGTGGGATCAAACAACACATGGACTATTTTAATTGAAATGAGGAATGAATGACGGAGATAAGATTCGAACTCATAAACTTTGCTTTGATACAATATTAAATCATCATCTATCTCAAAAGCTTAATCCTAAGATGATAACAATATGGTTTAGGAAAATGACAAAGAACTTTCTCAAGAACATAAGAGGCTCCAATTATGATCTTCTATATATTGAAAGGAAATACAAATGGTAAGTTGGAAGATAAAGTACGCGTGTGTTTATAAAGGGAAAAGTCACAACGGTACATTAACTTGTAAATGGAAAAATGCACAACGGTACAATAGAGTATTCCTAAAGTATTCCGATCTTTCCAAACATAAGTAAATCTTCCTAAACCAAATCTTCTCCCATGAGTGCGGTGAAGCTCTCTTCACGGGGGCTTCTACTTTGCTCTATCACTCCTCCTCAAGCTAGAGGGCGGCGGAGGCAAAACTCAAGCTTAATTTGAAGAGTATTAAAGTGGTCTTTGGATAATGCCTTGGTAAAAATATCAATCACTTGCAGAGTAGAACGAACTTCCACACAAGCAATATGTTTGACATGCTTATCCAAAAGAAGGACGGTAGTTGAGCAATTAACAAGATAACCGTCGGGTATCAGTTCCTTATTCCCCGAATAGGCGATATCTTTGATAGGTTGTTCGAGGCCAAGATCTTCTCGAAGATCTATATGAGGAGTGGATACCACCAAATCTGCATTCGACCAGGAGATGAGTGGAATACTATATTCAAGACGAGGGAGACTTTATGAATGGATGGTGATGCCCATTGGATTATGAAATGCACCAAGCACATTCATGTGGCTAATGAACTAGGTACTGAAACCTTTCATAGGGAAATGTGTCATCATCTATTTTGACGATATCCTTATTTTTAGTCACAGTCTGATGGAACACATGGATCACCCGAGAGAGGTGTTGGAGACCATATGTGAACATAAACTATACATCAACTTGAAAAACTACAGTTTCATGATGGACCGATGGCTCTTCCTTGGGTTTGAAGTCAATACCGATGGGATCTGAGTAGATGAAGAGAAAGTCAAAACCATCAGAGAATGGCCATCGTCTAGAATAGGGATGGGAGCTAGAACTTTCCATGGGTTGGTGACCTTCTATTGACTATTCATCAGAAATTTCAGCAATATCGTGGCACAATGGCACCTATCACCAAGGGCCTAAAGAAAGGGAAGTTCAACTGGGGCAAGAAAGTAGAACATAGTTTTTCCTTCATCAAAGAGAAGTTGTGTACTGCTCCAGTACTAGCGTTACCGGACTTTGAAAAACTGTTTGAAGTCAAGTACAACGTATCTATCATCAGAATCGAAGTTGTTTTGTCACAAGAAGGAAGGCTAGTGGATTTCTTTAGTGAGAAGTTGGGTGAGGTAAAGCAGGAGTGATCAATATACGAACTGGAGATCTATGATGTCTTTAAAGCACTCAAGGTATGGGAGCACGATCTAGTCTAGCGAGAGTTCATCCTATACATGAACCATCAAGCTTTGAAGTTCGTTAATAGCCAACGGAGCTTAAACCGGATGCTTGCTTGGTGGGTTGCTTACATCCAACGGTTCACATTCTCTTTGAAGCACAATTCGGGCAAGCTAAACCGTGTAGCTGACGCATTGAGCTGTTGGGCAATGTTGCTTGTCACTATGAAAGCTGAAGTGACTGGGTTTGAGTGCCTCAAGAAGTTTTATGAGGAAGATGAAGACTTCGGTAATGTGTAAAGGCGATGCAACTTGGACCAACCGGTTCTCGAGATGCACACCCAAGAGGGGTACCTATTCTGAAGGAATCAATTATGTATTCCGAGGAGTTGCCTACGTGAAGAAGTCATTCGGGAATCACATGGTGGAGGCTTAGGTGGACACCTCAAACAGGAAAAGACCATCACTCTGGTCGGAGAGCAATATTAGTGGCTGCAACTGAAGAAGGACATAGGTAACCATGTTCGACGGTGTCCCGTATGCTAAATCACAAAGGGGGACACCCAAAACATAAGCCTTTCTACTCTTACCGATACCGGCGGTGCCACGGGAGGCTTGTCCATGGATTTCGTACTAGGACTTCCTCGGACACGGCGAAGAGCGGACTCAATAATGGTAATTGTGGATAGGTTTTCAAAAATGTCTTGTTGCTTGCAGAAAGACATATGATGCTATCCGAGTTGCAAACCTATTCTTTAGAGAAGTTGTTCAACTGTATTGAGTACCGAAGTCTATCACTCCCGACCTGAACACCAAGTTCTTATCACACTTCTAGTGACATTATGGAGGCAGTTTGACATAACCTTGAACTTCAATAGCACAAGTCACCCACAAACAGACGAATAAACTGAGGTGGTGAACCGAACTTTAGGTAATCTTCTTCGGTGTATTGCGGGCGAGAGGCCGAAGCAGTAGGACCTTGCCATAGCTCAAGCCGAATTTGCCTACATCCTGAATCGTTGATTTTATATATATATATATATATAAAGAATATGAGTATTTTGAGGATTTTGAAAGGATTTAACGGAAAAATCTAATGGAGATGGACATTGCAACTAATTGGAACTTTGATGTACTAAATTGAGAGACTTTGAATTTTGGGAGGGACATTGTAAAATGGGTGACAATTCAACATAGTAAGTGAAGTTATCCCTAAATACTTTCTTCAAGTTTAAAAATTAACTATTCGTCTATTCTTACAAGTTGATCCACCCTATGTTTTGGGAAGACTTATCCAATCATCTAAGGTCAATGTCCTAGGTTTTTAATTAAGTCACTTATTGGCATAAGATACTTTTAGTTTCAAAGCTTGTGACATATAGGTTGTGATCATGTTTTCAGAGAATGTGCAACGATTCTTCTTCCATAAACAACAAGACTCTCTAGACATAAGAGTTAGATCAAGTGTTTTTATCTTATGGAATATGTTAATATAATATGGAGTTAACATAAAAAAAATCATGAATGCATATTTATATGCATTGAAATTTTCTTTAGCATGCTTCAATCTAAAATCCAAATGAATGACTTAGGTAAAAGGGAATTCCAAGATTTTCAACCAAACAACATAAAGGATTTGGCTTAGGTGCTGTAAAAAAACTACATCATATTAAGAAAAAATTGATAAACTATGTGCCGTAGTTTTTTCAATGGTCCAGATTCAATTTTACTCTTTCTTTCTTTATCATAAAAAGCTTGGAATTAAATCTTCACCGTTGAAAAGATGTAGTTTTTTGTTACCGCACCTAAGCGAAATCCCAACATAAAAGTGGGCACTTCAAGCTATCAAGAAAAAATTGATAAACCAATTTACCTATCATCATCTTAGCATGAACATAGATCATGAAGCGCCTGGCTTGTTGAGCTCTACTGTAATCTGTATCATGTTCTGGTTTCTCTGAAGGTTCATCTTCTCCACTTCTCTTGCTCTCTCGATTGCCAAGGCAAAAGAATGTCAAATAGTCCTTGGGGCTTGCCTTAAGCCCCTTGGTTTGGAGGGCCTGAACTATGTCTTTGTACATCATCTCCATTGTCCTCTTTTGCCAGTTTAATATTTCCTGCACCGATGCACTCTTTGGGATACCCTCTGGCCACATTGGCATGACAACATAGACGCTAAATCTTTCTCCGGCCTCAATCTTACTAACAATCTTTAGTGACAGTTCCTTTGGAATGAGCTGCACAGCACCAATCTCCTTAACCTCAAGGTCATGTGAATCCCAGCAGAATGAGCTTCCAAGAAAATACTGATTTTCAATGTATATGAAACTCTTTGCTCGTCTAATGGCATTGATGTACGCATCCTGAATGCTTCTGTCAATCACGTTATCCTTCCAAGTGACTAGACCTGCCCTGGCCGCAGCCTTGGGAGCATCAGGGAAGCCGAAGGCGGCTCCTCCGTCAATTGATCGGAAGAGTTGAACATTCCATGTTTCATGGTCTTGGGGATACATCACTGGAGATGGGGCTATGAATATGTCATCTTGTTCTCTTAATTGAATAAGCAAATCCTTCATGCCCTGCTTTCTCCATCTCTGCTCAAAATTGAACAAAACATCCCAGGCAATAGGTCCTTCTAACCGGCAGTGAATGTCATGCCAAGGCTCCCTAGGTCCACCTTTCTTAATTGAGGCACCAGCAAAGTTGGGCTGATGAAAATCATCATGGTGAGCTGTATGCAGAGTCCTGAAAAGGGAATGAAAGGGAGTGTCATATCTCCCATCACACAGATCAATACCTCCAATAAAGCTCACAATCCTCCTCTTTTCACATTTCAGTACATTGGGCATCTCACTGTCCACCACCAAAATCTTCTGGTGATGAGTGAACATGGTGGAAATCTCCAAGTCCTGAACAATGCTTTCGCCGTTGCCGGGATTACGGGGGCATAAAACGCAGTGGACTCCGGTGTCATGGAAATAACTTCCTGTATCTTCATCATGAGTACCCATTACTCCATCTTTCTTTAGTAACTTCACAGAAGTTCTGTCATCCCAAACAAGCATCAGGACCCTGACACCTTCACTTGCCTTCTTTTTTAGCAGCTCCCCCAGGGTCAACTCTCCTCCAGGCTTTTGTCTTCTCAAGTCCCTCACCAAGGTGATCTTAGTATATACAGACCATCCAGTAATGTATATCAAATGCTCTGCTTTAGAAATGGCATCAAAAACATCCTCCCAGCATCTCTGTGGCTCATAATACTTTCCCCCAGCAAGAGGGATTTTTGGGATAAATTTGTCTGGGATATGAGCATCTTGGTAAAGAGTAACTCTGCAACCATTCCTCTGTGTAAAGAATGTGTAAGGAACTCCTGGGAATTTATGACTTCTAATCCCTCTAGACCAGCTAAATTCTCTGGTGGCATCAAAAAATTGTAACCTCACATGGATTTTGGGACCTCCATGGAGAGGTTTATGGTTGTTTTTCATGATCTTAAGCCATCTGTCCACTTCTTCTCCATTTACTAATTCCTCTGCAGGCATATAAGCCCTGCCGATTACTCTTGCACCAATGTGATTGCCTTCTTTGATAGAGAATAAAATACAATTAGTCTTGTGAGCGCAGTATATGTGGAAAGACTCAGACCATTGGGGATTAGAGTGTTCATTTTCTACCAGTCTAGTTCGGGCAACTCTAGCATTCTTTCCTATATCCATTGTTGCATAGAGTTTGGAAGCACCTTTTCCAAACCCTCGAGTTTCTGTGTTTTTCATGAGCTGCAGTAAAAATCATGACTATATGAGTTTAGCCAAATTGATATTAAATCAATTCTTGGCATGAAAATAATAAGCTGCTCATTTTGCCAAGAAGAAGCATGGAAGAGGAAATTTGACCTTAAATCTTCTCATGGTTGAGGTTTATGCAGTTCTAACTGAAGAAACTTAATTATAATGCAATAAAAAATTAAATACAAAAGCAGAAGAAAGAGAAAAAACAGAGACAAAGATTTACAGGTGGTTTGGTGTTAGACACCTACATCCACCACTAGGCCGGGAATAGCTCAAAAAGGCTACTTCTTACTCTTATTATTTGATAAAATACTCATGCCTGAATATTTGAAATTTATATATATATATATATATAGTTTAAAAAAATAGGGATATTTTGGAAATTTTGACAGGATTTAAAGAAAAATCTTAACGAGGTGAAATTGAAAAAAATTGAAAGATAGATACACTAAATTGAGAGCTTTAATTTTTGAGGGGTCATGTCAAAATGAGTAAAAGTTAAGAGGAGCTTTGTAAAGTTTTTCCTAAAACTTACAATACAAATTAATAGACTCCTATTTATCGGAAAATTAAAGTAGGTAAAGCTAAAAATAAGTATGGTAACGTGATTAAAACCAATCATTGTAATGTTCTTGTATGAATTTTGATTATTTAGTGTTTAAAAGAAAAGAAATGGAATGAATTTAAAATGAAAATGTCATTGATTGAAAGAAAAAAGATGATGGTTGATTCGAGCTCAACCTCAAAGCTCCAAGAAAGGGAAAAGTACAAAATCACTAAGACTATTTTCGTATCCTTATCTTCTGCAAATTAGGCTTATAAAGCCTTACTAATTCCTAACTACTTCACAGCTAAACTCTACTAATTTCTTACAATTAAAGCCCATTAACATATGTGGATAAAGACCCACTTATCTAAAAAGCCCATTACAATTAAAGCCCACTAATCTAATATATCCCTTACATGTAATTATCCTATAAAGTAATTATCCTAAAAATAAGTATGGGAAGGAGAATGAATTTTATAGCTACTTTTTTTTTTTTTTTTTTTGGATGAACAACCTTTTGTTTCAACTTTTGAAACATACCCCAGATAGGAAAAAAAAAAAAAGGGAAAAGTCCACATACCCCCTCAAACTACCACCCAATTGACAATGTCCCCCCCAAACTTTCAATTATGACAATGTCCCCCCCAAACTACCAAACAAATGACAATGTCCCCCCTAAGGACGAAAATACCCTTAATAAAATAAAATAAAAATTCTTTTAAAAAAATTAAACTAAAAATTAAAAAAAAAAAAACACTACAATTCATAAGGGCTAGAAAAAGACTAAAGCTAAAAATAAAAAAACAAAAACAAAACCATAATTATTATTATTTTTTTTTTAAAAAAAAAAAAAACACTACAAACCAATTGGACAAATTCAAGAATAAAAAAAATTATAAACATTTTCGTTAAAAAAATTATAATTATTTTTTTAAAAAAAGAATTATTATTATTATTATATTATTTTCGAATTCATAAGGATTAGAAAAAAAAAAAAAAAAAAAAACATAGCAATTTTTTTTTATATATAAAAAAATAAAAAAATATAAACACTCCAACCCAATTAGCAAATTCTAAATTTTAAAAAAATTATAAAGATTTCGTTTTAAAAATTACTTTTTAAAAAATAAATTAAAAAAGAGTATTTGGTCTTTATAAAAATCTGTAGGGTTATTTTTGTCTTTTTGTTGTCATTGGGGGGATATTGTCATTTGTTTGGTAGTTTGGGGGGGACATTGTCACAATTGAAAGTTTGGGGGGACATTGTCAAATTGGGTGATAGTTTGAGGGGGGTATGTGGACTTTTCTCAAAAAAAATAAAGGAAAGGGTAAGATAATTCATATACTTTTCAGAATAAAATGAATGTACCTTGCAGATGAAAGTGCAGCAAGGTTTGTCAGAAAGCGTATCAACCTCATAGATTGTAGCATGAAGTGTCCCATGCAGAAGTATTTGTGCCATCAATCTGCTTATTTTCTCAACCAGAAAGACCTCTTTGGCTTTAAACTTTTGGAACCAAACAGAAACCTTAAAACACAAGTACAAAGAAGAAGGGGATGATTCATGAAAGCAGAGGAATTTAACAAAGTCAATAATAACGTACATTGACTTGATGACAGGGAAGCCAGCTCATATCAGAAACTTCTTGCGCAAGAAGCAATGTAAACCCAAGAGCTAACGTTTGAAGGAAGTTGGAAGAAAATAATATATATATTATCTGTAGGCTGTAGTGGTTTAGGTAAACTGCCATTAACGCCAAATAAGACACCAGAAGGATTACAAAAGGAAGTCTTTAGGTCCTCCATGCGACCGGTTGGTGGCGGGAAAGTGGCCATTTGCTGAAAAGAACTGCAGGTGGGAAAAGAGGGAGAAAAAAAAAAAAAAAAAAAATCTGGGTGTACCCCATTAATTACTGTGTTCAAATTTCTCCCAGTTTTGAAGGAAGGGCAATCAAGGGGGTTGCTTTTGATCGTTCTTGTAACAAGATACATTAATCAACATATTTTCCCTTACTCTTTCAATGATCCAAAAAGGGTCAAAAAAGTCATTTGATTTGGGCATAATTTTGCTCAAGAATGATCCAACCGATTTAGACTCAGATTGCTTGTTATGTTTCTCAACTTTGGACTTGTAACATGGTTTGGTTTACAGCTGGAGGGTCTGGCATACTTAAATTAAGGCCAATTGGGTGCTGATTCTAATTAAAATAATTTTGGTCTTATGGGTTTTCCCTTCGAGGGATACTTCATCCACAAGAAAATGATGGAATAGTTCAATATTCTCCCTTTTTCTCTTTTCTCTTTTTTCTTTTTTGTGTGTTTAAAATTAATGATGAAGATTGCCATAAGTGAAAAAATAATTAGAATTCTCTCCCAATCTTGCAATTTTTACCGTTAATTTTTGCACACGATGGTTTGTTTGACAAACTTTTTAGATAGTATGTTTTGCTTTTTAGTTGTAATGTGACATAAATATGAAAATAGTTTTGAGTGTTTTGTGTTTTGAGTCATTTGTTAATGTTTTTACTTTCTTGCTAAAAAGTAAAAAGCTATCTTAAAAAGCATTGACAAACAAGCCTTTTTCATGGGATGTAAGCCAAACTCCAAATCAAGGGTCCAAAGGCACAATTTTGTACATACTTTCTAGTATAATAACATTACTTATTTATTTATTTATTTGTTTCTACTTTTCCCCAACTAATGAATATAAGGGTTGGAGAAAAGAACCTCCTCTTCCGTTTTCTATCTATCTCCATTTCTTTTCAAATTTACTATTAAATTTGAAAGACCCACATATAAGTCTTACACATTCAATGGTGAATTTAAAAAATAAAAAAAATTGAATGAAAAATAGATAAGAGAATGAAAAATAACATTTCTCTTCTTAATATAAATGATGTTGAGGAAAGAAGAGACACGCTTTCAATAGATTTTTAAGGTATTTAAATGTCACCCCCAAACCCCAATCCACTCACTAAAATTAATGTAGGACAAGTTACCCTTTAATTCCAATGGAGGTTAGGGCTTTCTTTTATTTTTTAGATTTCTATGTGATATTATGATTTTTTTTTAAAAAAAAAAACCAGGGGTAAATCCTTCTAACCCCCATATGGTTTAACGACTTTATTTAAAGTCACCTCAGTTTTATTTCGTATCATATGTGGTACCTCAATTTCGGCAAAAAATGAGGATAGTACCTTCATCAATTTTCCGTCTAAATATTTAACGGAACTCCATGTGTCAGTGTAAAACACTAACATGTGACTTTGCTTAAATAAAATTAAAAAGTGAACGATGTGATATAAAAAAATAAAAAAATAAAATTGTTAAAGAGTCATTGATGAAATATTAAAAGTGGAGTTAATTTTAGAAAGAAAAAAAAAAGGGAAGGGGAGTTGAGTAGTTAACAAACACAGTCTTAATGTCTATCATTTACCCCCCTCCATTGGGATTTTTCATTAAATCCTAACGGAGGTATATTAAAATGTCCAAAATATCTCTCATTTTTTAGAAAAAAAAAATGCAAAGATTTAGACTTTTGTTAGGATTTAACGGAATTTGCAAAAATACCTACGTTTAAATCTTTGAGATTTTTTTTATTATATTTTTTAAAAAAAAAAATACATGGATATTTTGTAAATTTTGACAAAATTTAACAGAAAATCCTAAACATGGAGGGTAAGCAATAGACATTAGAAGTTCAGAATACCAAAGTGAAAATTTTACAAATTTTTTTTTTTTGGGGCGGGGGGGGGGGGGGAAGGGCTGAAAGTTTATGAGAGCTATTTGAAGTTTACCAATATATATATATATATATATATATATATATTATATATATATTATATATAATATAATATATATATATATATAATATATAATAATATTGAAACAAAAAGAAGGTAAACTTCAATTATCGACATGATGTTTAGACACCTTTGCAATCCTACTTTTAAAGTTTAAAAAGTTGCAATATCGAGTTTTCATGTTTCAAAATTTTGCAATGTTACCTTTCTGTTAGAACTTTCTGTTAAATCCTAACAAAGATGTCAAAATCTCCAAAATACCCATTTTTTATATATATTTAATTTTATTAGTTTTCCAGGGGTATAAGAGACATTTCACTTTCATACCGTTTGATTCAACCCTAAACCCTAACAATAGGTGTGGCATTGTAAAATTTTTAAATATGAAACCCGACATTGCAACTTTTTAAACTTTAAGGGTATAATTACAAAAGTGCCGAAATATCAAGTTGGTAAGTGAAGTTTCTCCTTAAAAAAAAAAAAAAACAATGCTAAAAACCACATTTTTATTCCACAACTATTCTACAATGATGATGCGACTGTCCTAGCCAACCTTTGGATTATTACTTGTTTTTTTTTTTAAAAAAAAATCGAAGGTTAGTTAAAATTGTCATGTCAGTATTATAAGAATAGTTGTGAGATAAAAATGTGATATATATCATTTCTTAAAAAATAAAAATAAAAAATAAAAAACAAACAAACAAAGAAACAAAGAACTCGACCCTGTACAAGGAAAGTAATGCTGGCTGCTCATTGAAATCTATCCTTAAAATATACCATGAAAAAGTATTTTTGGGTTAGAAGTAACCCAAGCGATGGGTACGACATTTACATCCAAAAGCACACGTGTGATGAATCTACGGGGAGAGGCGATAGGAAGATGTGTCGGGAGTGAGATCCTGAGCTACCTGGAGAAGATGTTCTATGTTGATATCAGGGTAGTGCTGTAAAAGCTTTAAGTTTGCCACAAAATCCCCACTCAGTAGCCTGCTCTTAACACACAGCAGCATTGCGCAACACACTCGTAATAGCATATCCTGCAGACAATCAAGTTTGCTTCCAATAATGAGCATTCACACAGATCGTTGAAACATCATAATAGATATGAAAGGAAATGGACAAACAAAATAGATCAACAGGGAGAAGATTGGAGTAAAGGAATTAAGCCCCATTTGTTTCGGCCTAAAATATTTTTCGGTATTTGGCTTGTACAAGAAATCAGTAAATATTTTTTATATTTTCATATAATCTGAGGAGCTGCAAGAAAGAAAGAGACAAGGGAAGAAGAGCCTAGGAGAAAAAGAGTGTGAAAATAGAAGGCTTTCAAGCTTCAAGTGAGATTAAGATCCAGCGTAATTGCTTATCTATATTGCTTGCAATTTGGGTAGGCAATTGTGAGAGAGCTCTTTTGGAGCCCACCTGCCTGGGAAGATGTTTGGGTAGCCCAAAACTTGCTCGGGCAATTAGACCCCATAAGGGACACTCTCACAATAGCCCACCTAGAGGTATGAGAGAGCGGCAAAAAAAATGGTTATGTCTCACAAAGGTTATTTACCTACATCAACTAAAAACATTTTCAGGTTAAACAAATATTTTACGCCGTGCGAAACACTAAAAAATAAGAAAAAATTTCTAAGAATATTTTACGCCGAAACAAGTAAGGGACAAAAAGAAAGAGAGAGAGAGAGAGACCTGAACACCAAAAGGATTACTCAAAAGAGAATCCCAAATTCTCAAGATGGGTTGAAAATTGAATTCTTGAGTAAGTAGCAATGTAATCCACCTGAATGCATAGAACTGGGGCCTCACCTGCTCAAAAGAACACATCATATAAGCTTGTACATTTTAACGAGCAGCCTTAGATAAGCGAATTCTAATTGACAAAGGTGGTTTCTAGAAGACCTCAAAACAAAAAACTATTATACACATTTGGTTAAAGTAATGATGAGAGATTTAGGGTTTAAATATTAAACAGCATCTATTATAATTCATTTTGATGTAATATACCTTGGTTGTGAATTCAAGATGCCGCCACAATTCCTCATCATTGGCATTTAATAACTCTGATAAGCGGGAAAGGGTGGAAAGGATACCCACGGAACTATTATCCAATTGTTGACAAAAGTGATCCACTGAGTCGCTCAAGAGTCTAACAAAACAAGAAAAACTATCTGCTTCTGCATTTGCCTACATAGAATAACGAACAGAGAGACTCGTGATTAGCCTTATATCTTAAGTACAAAAACATGAAAGCAGAACAAGAAAATAGAGACACATAGAGCCTCAAACAAGACCGAGAATAAAATCATTCAACTTATTATAGATTTTTTTCGTTCAGGTTCCATCTAAAATCAGAACAAACTGTTTCTGAAGCATCAGAAATTTTGTATAATATATGAAGAACAAAAAGATTCGTAGGATGTTGCAGGAAAAACATATACATGTCACTCAGTTTGGTTTTTCATAAATCTGCATAATTGGCTATCCACTCAACTATGAACTTAGTTCCCCGAATACTATCAAGCCATAGACAACTAGGTTCAAATATAATAATCAATCAAATAACTAAATAGACAAAGAAAGATAAGAAATCCACAGAAAACACTTACAGCATTTTGCTCATCAGTGTCAATACTAAACACATAGTATATTGGTGACAAGACCTCATTCATGCCTTGCACATAACGGATTGCGGGATTCAATTTTGCAAACAGGAGAAGAATATTTCTCATTGCTTCCTGTAGATGGAAATTCAGCACAGCATCCATTCAGAGACTTTGTTGTGTCACTCAGCTTGAGAAAATTTCACAAACACTTAAAAAATAAAGGACTTGAATAAGACGATGAATTACTCTGTTTTTTCGACTGAATGATGAGTCTCCTGAGAAGAACTTCATATCTGGGTGTGTGCGTTGCAAATCACGATCAATCTGTTCTACAATTTCTGTGTGCTAGAAACAAATGGATCTTTAGTGACAAGCATCAACTCAGATTTCTATATCCAAAAAACAAAAAAACAAAAGACATTAAATCAATTATAATAGAAGGCATTTGAGAGACACCTTAAATTGGATAAGACATTCACCTGAAAGTATTGATGCCATACACTTGCTTTACCAAGGCTCAAAGGATGGTCTTCTTGAGAAATTTCGTGACGCCTTAGTGGCCCATCCACATCACTGTCAAAGTGCTGCTCCTTAGAACTAAGTTCTTCATCATTTCTTCTTGTGAGTTGTGACTGTCTAGATTCAAGATTTCCATTAGTGCATGGTAACTATTAACCAGTAATAATGCACCTGATATAAATCTGTGTAAGATATTCATCTGCAGCTAAACTTTCTTTTTTCCTAGTCACGTCTGCAGCTAGACTAGTTTGTTAACAATGTGAATAAGTGCTTGGTGATTAGCATCTTACAGGACTCTTGAGAAGTTCCCCTTTTAGCTTAGCATACTTTTGCCGATTCTCAGTCAACTCCTTTTCCCATTGGTCTCGAGAAGGAGGTAAATAACCTAAGAGCAGCTGTTTGAAAGCATGTAATGGAAATCAATACTCGAGTCAAATAATCACAAGTATGACACCAATAAAATTTAATTCATCTTTGTCAATGAAAAATTCTAGTACTCAAGTAAAATTGATGTGGGACAGAAGCTCTGAAAACGAAATTAATGTAGCACAAACGCCGTGTGAAAATTGTTGCGAATGGTATTTTTTGTTTGAGAATCTTATGAAAGTTAGATGATTTATTAGGGTCTTAAAAAATTAGGTTTCTAGGAAAGGTGTACGTCTAAATTTCAGGAATTTGCTGGAAAATATTAGGAAATATAGGGTTTTTAATGAAGTCAGGAAAGATTAGGATTTAGAGATTAAACAGAGGAAAAGTTCGGATTTGGGTGGTTCTTACTAGGCTGTGAACAGAAACCCGATAATGTTATTTGGTAAATATTTGAGAGATGGGGGGTTAGGGGTTCTTTGAGATTGGATTCTAGGAAAATAATCTATGAAAAATAAGATCTAATATTGGTTGAAATTTGATACAAAATAAGATCTATGAGGTTACCCATCCTAGTACTACTCTCACCAAACATGCTTAATTGTGGAGATCACCCTCATGTGAGATTTCATTGTTGAACAAAAATCCATTTTTTGATTTATCGCATTTATTTCTTGAGCCCAATAGGGTAGATACATGTTGTACTAGGATTTTGAGTCGGAAGAGAGATTTGAAGAAATGACATATATATTCACTCTATTAATAATTGAGCCGGATCTAGTGTATCATAATGGATTCACCTTTTCTATTGATTCCTGAAAATTAGATTAAAAGTAATTTTTGAATGAGGTACTCAACTCCCAGGATGAATGAAAAATAAATCTTTGTTGGCTCTACCTCCTGTTTTTTATGAATAGAATGAATCATTTTATTGAAGGATCATTCTCAAGGCATTTATGCAGGTAGCTTTTATGGGAATACTACACGTCCACATGCCCTTATGAGGGGAGAGAGAGAGAGGTGGTCCTTAGCCGGTGTTTTGATAAAATGAAAAACCTCCTGCTACTAGCAAATTTGTTATTAGTTATAAACGAGCTATGCATTCTTTATGATTGATGTAAGACAAATGTTGAATTTCAAGGATGTTCATTCGACACAAAATTAAATGATTTTAAGGATGAAATACATAGTTCCTAATTGAGATATAATCCTTAAAGCACAAGTTCTTAGTTATCTAATTATTGCAGTTCTAATGTCACGATTTAGGGAAAGCGCTAGCGCTACCTACATTTACACTATACTCAAAAAAGACTAGTTTATGTAACAATCAGAACTTCTTAAAATCATGTATATAACCCAGTCTCACCTAGTACACAACCAATGTGGGACTTGACACATATACACCTTCATAATCTACCCACCCAATATGAGATTTAGCTTTCACAATTCGGGGTATCACATAATATCATCTTCAATCATCGATTGCGTTTTTCCATCATCTACAATTGCATTTTGCAAACTTCAAAAACCTAGAGCTAACAATTGGATTCACTTCATTCTCTAAAACACTCAGCAAAGTTCTTTCTTTTGGCACTAACATGATTACAAGAATTTTGGAAACCAAAATTACAATGCTCACTTGATATTTATGTATTTGTCAATTTAGTCCGAAGGGCCAATTCTTATTGCATAATGTAAACCTGGTTAGCCCAAGAATCGAACCCTTACCTTCCAAGCGGTTGCACGCAAACTTCCTCCATCAGGAAGCCCTGTACTAGCAATTCTTTGTAACTTTTCCAAATTAATCTCCGGTTGAGAGAGCTAATGTATCAAAAAGAAAAAAAAAAGGCAGAGAACAAAAATGTCAAAGGTGCATTCTACTCAAAAGAAAAAGAAGAAACAATAAATCCTAAATGCTCTATTTGTTTACTTTAAAACTAGGAAGGAAAAAAAATATATATCTATTGGAAATTCTAAAGATAAGATATTTTCAAATGGAAAACCTTATACATTTGCCAAAGTTTTCCATTTCGTTAAGTCCACACCTTCACAAACACATTAGTGGATCATTTATTTCAATTTCTTTCCTTTTTCATCATTTTTCCAATAACCAAACTGAGGGTATGACCAAACATGCAATATCCGTTATAGGATAATGATCAGTAGATTGAATCTAAATTTAGCAATTAGGACGTATGAATTTCTAATTTGCACCTTCTCAATAAAAAATAATTTAGTAAAGTTAGTGTCTGATTTGAAATGCATCAGATTGGAGAAAAGATTGAAATGCATCCGTTATACTATATACCCATCAATCCCAACTCAATCACAAGTACATTAAAAACCACAAAAACTCATACTACAATCAAAATGGTCGCATTATACTATATACCCATCAAATTAAAGCTCAAACCCCATACCTCATATTCAAGATCGGATCTTTTCTCATCGGCCGCAATGACTCGCAACGCCAAAGCCGGACCCGCTCCATCTCTATCGGGTCTCGGCCGGACTTTTACATCTGATTCTTCGTGAAATTTATCATCTTTACCATCGCTCTTTCTATCAGATCCGAACCCGTTGGGATGAAAGGTCTCGAGCTCTTCTCCGGACTCGAACACGACATCAGAGCCTCCACATTGATCCTCTTTGTCGTCTAAGCCAGCGACCAAGCTGCCGAGCCGGTCAGGGAAGGCCCGGCGGGCTTTCTCAGGGACTGGAAGCTTGAGCTTGCCTTTGAGCATGGCGACCCAGTTGGGACCGATTCAAGAGTGGTGACTCGGGCGAGTTGGGTTAGTAGGTGTTTGTGGTTCCATTGAAGTTGTAGAGAGGTGAAGAGAGACACTTTGGATTTCATGACCCGGGAAATGAACTCAGTCTCTCTCTCTCTCTCTCTCTCTCTCCAGCGCGCGCTGGAGGAATGGTAGTTCAAACGGTTGAATGGTAGGTTGGGCCACTATTTCCTTTAGTGGGCCAAATGGGCTGAGCCCAATTAGAGCGTGTGTACAGTCAATGGCCTTAAGGGCCTACGTAGTTTATGCAATATTGGACCAGATAAATTAATTAGTTTTTAAGAATCGTAGACCCAAGCTCTTTGGTTTCTTTGTAATGGCAGAGATTAGAGAGAAACCTGCATGTGCCTTTAAATGGGAGTAATGAAAGATGTGGACGCACCATCCATTGCTTTATGATGCTAGTCCCTCGTTAGCTTTTGAAGCAGATTTTTGGATGATGATCAAACTGGCGGCAAGTCATTTGTTCAAAAAAAAAAAGGGGAGATGTTAGAAAACTGTCGGTCCCGGAGGATCGAGGACACTCCTAGTTTTATCTAATTCATTTTTGGTATGTGGGCTATTCATTATCTTGTCAATATGTGATTAAGATGTTACAAGCTCTCTTTTTTAAACTCATGACATCTTTGTTAGGGCCATGTCATGTAGTGTTCCTATACCATATGGTCTGACATTACTAAATAGCTTTGATACCATTTATAACGACTCAAGAAAAAACGTTAGCCACATCTGCGCTATCATCTCAAAATGACTAGTTAATTTTGAGTTTTTCTGAAATTCTTTATAAAGCTCAGTTTTACTTAGTAATTAGGCAATGTGTGACTTAGCATCCATGACTATCTTTATAAACTACCTACTCTATATAGACTATTCTATATCTTCTCAATATAAGACTGAAATATTACACGGCTAATATATCTTTTAAGCGCACTCATTACTTAAGGGGTGTTCTATTATAGTCCTATGATGATTAGGATTACAAAGTATCCTAATTATCACGTTACAAGCTTCATATTCAAGTTTGTAATATGTTCTTGTGCTAATTATATGATCACTTTTTTATTTTTGAAATGGAATGCTTTAAATATGAAAGTTTTGTAGTACCATGAGGTTTGATGGGTCTGCATAATAATGTTGACAGCATAGCATAATAATTTCAATTAACTATTCACAACAAGCTTTTTAATAGCGTGATCATTCTTTAATTTCCATCCTCGCAAGCCAAACTTCAACAATATGTTTGTATCTAGTGTCGATTTTGCCTTTGTTATTCTTTAGTCCTTTGTGTTGCTTTAAATGTGCAATAAAAGTTATTACAGAATGACTACATGCATGGGAATTTCTTTACCTTGTATTTAATTACTACATGCATGGCCAAGTAAGAATTATAATTAATTCATCTCACCATAACTCGGTAATTAAGTATGCATACTTAATTAATCTTTGGGATCACCAATTTTTTTTTCTCTGTTTTGGGCATAATTTCTTTTCTTTTTTTTTTTTTTTGGTAAAACAACCATAATGTAACAATTTATCACAAAGAGATGGCCCACTTTACATACATACAAAAATGACTAGAAATAGCGTGCAGATTCTCTCTTCAGGTAATTAAACTAAGTGGGACCAAAATAAATTTAAGGTTAATTATTTTTTTAGTTCACGTAGTTTACACGAAAGAAAAATAGTTATTTTGATTTAAAAAAATGTCACGGGTGATACTTGTAATTAACGAAACTATCAAATTGATACTTCTATCAGTATTATGTCTAAAAAATTAATGGAGCGCTACATCACCACCAATTAAAATACGATACGTGTCCAATGTACTAGATTTGAACGCCACATCAGCCATAAAAATAATAAAATAATAAAACTACAAGAAGCAAATTATTGTAATATTTCCCTCTGAGATATAAATCTATATATATAACTATATATATATATGGCCAAACGTGAATCATACTTTGTTGAAAAGTCAAAATGGTAAGGTAACCTCATATTTTAAGTCTTTGTTTGCTACTTAAAAAAAAAAAAAAAAAAATTCTATGTTTGCTGAACATGAGGATGACGTCATGATAATTGATGAGGCTGCAATAGGAGTACGTGGAGCAATAACTTCCGCAGGACGTGGAACTGAATTACAACACACACGTGGTCGCAAACCATTTTGTCACATTCCAATGCTTCCTTAATCTACTGCTTTTTCTGACCCACTCACTCATAAATACACATTCTATCTATCTTCTTTTTTTAATATATAAAAATAGGACAAAATTAAACTAAAGAATTTCTTTTAATTTCATCTATAAAAATATACGTGTTTATTACATGTGAGAAGTACATATATTTTTTAATTTAAAAATAAAATTAAA
>FXXK01000606.1:265310-329877 GCA_900184695.1 Betula pendula | reverse complement strand
GGTGGTTTTGGGACACCCCCTTTTGCAATTTGAGGTGGCCGAATCATCCTTAGATCGGGCGGTTTGGGGTGGTCGAAACTATCTCAGGGCCAACTAGAGGTGTCGGCCACCCCTAGGCTTATGGGCTCTTGAGGGTAGTTTCGACCAACCCCTTTTGCAAGCTAGGGGTGGCCGAACCATTACCCATGAGCTCTTGATGGTAGTTTCGGCAACCCCTTTTACAACTGGGGGTGGCGAACCACTCCCATAGACCATGGGAGTAGTTCGGCCATCCCCTGGCCAACCATAAGGGGTGGCTCAAGCCACCATCATGGCCAAATGGGGGTGGCCGGCCACTCTCATAATTTTTAAAAAAAAGTTTTTTTTTTTTTTTATTATTATTTTTTTGGCTTTGTGGCATTCAAACCTAGCCCAATGGATACGTGTTGCATTTTAATTGAAAGTGACGTGGTGCTCTGTTAACTTTTTAGACGGAATTCTGATGGAAGTACCAATTTGATAGTATCATTAACTACAAATACCACTTGTGGACACTTTTTGAAACCGATGCAGTCATTTGTCTTTCATATAAACCACAAATACTGAAAAAAAAATACTTAATCCAAAAATTTAAACAAAGTGGGGAAAGGAAAATTGATGATTCAGAAAATTTGTAGCTACTTACAAAAAAAAAAAAAAGAAAAAGAAAATTTGTAGCTTTGGCTTTGGGGTGGCCATAGGTTTTTTTTTTTTTTTTTAGGTTTTGTCTGGGTTCAATTGTGTTTATAAGTTATTAGGCTGTGTTTGACAAAGGGCCGAGGGGATTTTGTTAAAAAAAATAAAAAAAATATTTAAATTTTTTATATTTTATTAATTATTTTTTAATAATTTTTTTTCTATTTTTTTATATCACATCAAATACTTTTTATTATTATTCAAATAAAATACTTATTAAAAAACAAAATTTTTTCACTTTTCCATACGAAAAATTTACAATATTCTTTTTGCTTTATATGATATCAAAACTCAAAAATTATCCGACTTCAATCCAACTCTTTGCCAAACATACTCTATTAAGGACGACCCCCCGAGCGCGTTTTTTAGTTCTTTTAATTGCCGAAATTTTTAACCATTTTATTTGAAAATTAATTAGTGTCCAATGATTAAAGTCAAAGCCTTTCATAACATTCAAAATTACATACCGTAAAGCATGTTTTTAAAACTGTTTGTTTGAACAAAGTGACATTGTTGCACCCCAATAATCTTTTCGTTCTTTTAACTCGAACTCATGACCGGCCCTAATTTTGATACTATTTGTTGAAAAATAATATTTGACTTTCAATTAGTTTTCAAATGAGATATGTAAAAGGACTCGATCCAACAAAACAATCAATCCATATAACATAGTAGCAAAAACAAATATGAAACAGGCAACTAAACCATTGGAATAACAAAATTGAAAAGTTTAGAATCAGAACGATTATACGTTAACTTGCTTAATTGATTGCTTAGGTCGAAACTTTCTCTAAAAACCTACCTTAATTATCACACAAGGGACTTCATATTCAAGTAATTGGTCCACTGTAACCCTTTTTTCTCATTCAATTTTTTTTTTTTTTTTTTTTTTTAAAAAAGGTAATTGGTAAGAGAAAAAGGAAGTGAATAGGCAACAAGCAAAAAAGTGCCAACTTAGGGGGAAACAATAATATTCCAACCACATGCAATGTGAAGGCCGGGCGTCGTACGTGGACGAGTGGTGGCTTGTCTACATGCACCTTGCTTTTTGTCATAAACGTGGTTTAATTTCCTTTTAATCTGTCACCTTCGCTTCCAAATCTTAAATACAAGACCAAGTAACCCAACGGAATAGTTGAAGGCTCTTAATTGGGGCATTTAATGAAATAAAACGACGTCTAGATTTGGAATCACCATAGGTTTAGTTTTACTCGATCTCTTTTTGATCTTTTGTAATTTTTTCAATGGTTCCATTTAATTTTCTTTCTTTTTATAAAAAATATACAGTTAAAAATACAGGTTATTCCTTGGGAAAGAAAAAAAAGGTTTTGGCTAATAGCTACATGTGTTAAACAATTAAAATAGAGAGCAATACTTCAATGAAAATTCACATACTAGAGTGGCAGCTGGAGATGCAGAAATACTTCAAAGCTTATCTTCCTTTTAAATCTGTAAATAACAAGAGTATTAAAGTGAGTCATGAGTAAGGTAAATTTAAACCCATCTTGTACGTCCTAAAACTACAAATTTTAATTTAAATGCGTACAATCAGCATATATATATTATATATATATATACTTATATATATATATATATATATATATATATATATTTCTAAATAAATTGAAAAAGGGTTACAGGGAATAAATCATGTGGTATATTCTTCGTTAAGATGACTTCAGAGGGAAAACCGCGACTGACAATGAAAACTATTCAAAAAAAAAAGAGGACAGGACTAGCATTTTTTACTCATGACTATGACAGTGGCCGTAGCATTACTTCACCCTTTGTCACATCTTCCTATCATTTTCAATTTTCCGGGCATCTTTGTCCAAAAAAAAAAAAGAAAACGATCGAAAACAAAACAAAATGGCATATCCGCGTTCCTTGGAATCTTTCATATGATAAAACGTTTTATTCAGTAATTTTTTTTTTTTTAGCTGTAGTATGACATAAAAGTGAATGTAGTAGTGTTAGGAGTGTTGTTATGTTTATTATTTTTTTTTTATTTGCTAAAAAGCATAACTTGTGCTAAAAAGCGTTACAATCTTTGCCTCAAAAAGATGAATGCTTAAAAATAATAATAATAATAATAATAATGCTTGGCTAGTTGGCTTAGACAAGGATCCGTTTGGTGAAAAAATTTAAAAATACATCTTATATTTTCTTTTCAAAAAATGTAATGAGTATCAAAGTTTTTATTAATAAATAGCTATTAAAGTAATGTAGAGGTCATTCATTACTACTTATAGTATTTTTATTTTTTTTATCCATTGTTTTGATTTTCTCTAATTAATAAGTTACAAATCATTTTATTAGCCATGGCGCTTTTTTTTCTTTTTAATTTTTATTATTATTATTTTTTTTTCATTTTTTTTCCTTGTTCACAGCTACGCTTTAACAGAACTTTTTCAAAAAGTTCTATTTTGTTAAACCCTACAAGCTAATTAATTACTTAAACGGAAGTAATTTTCGTTCACCACTCGACAGAGGCAAACACAGGCACCGTTAATCGTAAACGTGCAGGTCAAGCTAGCACATCCATTTATTGTGGGGGGTGGGGATCCAGGCCCGTTTCGTATACTTTTCTTTCTTTCTTTTTTTCCTCGTCTCGGGGAGGCAGTCTCTATATAATGCAAGGTTTAGGTAGCAACGTTTATTACAAACAATACAGTTCGCCGACACTGTACGTTCCCTTAATTTTCAGGGATCCATTGATCCAGCGTTGACGCCCCTTCACTTCTATACATCTTTTCCTTCTGTACTTCACTTTCACTCTGCGAAAACATGGTGCATTCAAAGAAGTTCAGAGGCGTTAGGCAGCGCCACTGGGGCTCCTGGGTCTCCGAAATTCGCCACCCATTGCTGTAAGCCACCCGACTCGATCGACCAACAATATATAACCACATTTCTTTTTTTTGTTTTGTTTGGGTTATTATATTATGTATTTTATGTGTGACAGGAAGAGAAGGATATGGCTAGGCACATTTGAGACAGCCGAGGAGGCAGCGCGAGCGTACGATCAAGCGGCCATTTTGATGAGCGGCCGCAATGCGAAAAACCAACTTCCCAATAACTCAAACGGCGACGGGGGAGCCGATGAGCAGCGAGGATCCGCCGTCGCCGCCGAAGGACTTGTCGGAAATCCTACATGCAAAGCTTCGGAAATGTACCAAGGCGCCGTCGCCGTCCATGACTTGTCTTAGGCTTGACACCGAGAGCTCTCATATAGGCGTGTGGCAAAAGCGCGCCGGCCAACGGTCTGATTCGAATTGGATCATGACCGTTCAGCTTGGGAATAAGAACGCCGGCGATGATCGAAATAGTTCGTTGCCTTTGTCTTCTCAGGCCTCCCTGCCGGCTACATTTGCCGGGCCGGAACTGCGAGGAGAGATGGATGAAGAGGAGAGAGTCGCACTGCAAATGATAGAGGAGCTGCTTAACGGGAATTGTCCAAGCCCTTCGTCGTTCGGTATTGAAGAAGGAGAGGAAAGGTTTTACCTCTAGTCATGCATGATATATTATATATATATATATATAGATATATATATATATAATATATTCCAATGGTATTTATTTATATAAAGTTTGACTAGTATATATATGGAAAAGTGTTGTGTAGTATAGAGCTTTCTTTCTTTATGCAAGTGTACGTATATGTGCACAGAGAGAAAGACATCAAAAGTAATTGGGGTGAAAAACCCAATTGATTAGAAAAAATAAATATTGGGGTGAAAAACCAAGTCAATGTCGACCGAGGTTTGGATCGATCAAATATATAGAGTGTGAGTGACAATAAGTAATTAATACAATTGTGTTTGTTTAGTACGTAACAATATTCTTTTTGTGGATTAAGGTTCGATCATGTTGTTTATAATACACCGACCAATGTCTCAATTTTTTCCTTCTTTTTTTTTTTTGTCTTTTTCACGAAACAGTACTTGGCAATAGACGAGAAAGCATACCATATATATGTATATTTCACATATAATTGGTGAAAAATCATAATATTGAATTGTGACCTATAAATATGGTCAAAACTTAAGTACAAAACAATACTTAATTGATTTACAACATATTTTTGTGTTTGGTTACGTCAGAATAAATTTCACTAATAAAAGTATTTGCGCGGGGTGCTAAAGCAAAATGCTTGGAGTATTATATATCATTTTTATTATAATGAGGTAACGGTTTAAAATTGGTAAAATGATTAAAAATACGTATGGTTGACAAGTCAGTCACAAACAAATTAAATTGACAAGTCAAATTTTTTGTTTAATTATTTTACTAATTATGACTATCACATTCGTTTGTAAGGATTTGACTGGTGCTATATATAACAAAAAATTATAGTACTTATGTTGTAATTTTTTAATGTCTAGAGTTAATTTAATATTCCTTTTCTTTCAGATGAAACATTTGAAATTAAATCTAGGCTCTTAAAAAAATTATAGCACCTATATGTTAAATTTTTTTACAACATCTAAACATAATCTTATAATAAAAGTTATAATACCCTTAACGAGGCTCCGTAGTAAAACACGGTCTCAAACCTGAACTTGGTATTAGTGACCAGGTCAGAAAATTGAGCATAAAAAAAATATAACATATCAGGAACGTTGAAATTTCAAAAGAAAAGAGAAAAAAAAATAATTGCCATAAATTGCAGCAATTGCCCTCTTATAGATCAAATAAAGTTGTCTTAGAGCATCTCGGGTAGGTGCTCTAAAACCTTTATATTGTATATATTTAATTAAGATGGGGGTTAACACTGAAAATTTTGTGGCAATTTCCATGATGGCCTCTAATTTTAATTATGATTTCTAATTTTTAATGTTCAAATGTACATCTTTTAATAATTAAGTTTAATTTCATTTTTACGAACGATCTATTTAATAATTCAGTTAAATTTACTCAAATCGAGTTCGAGCAAGATAACAAATATTTTTGTTCATTTACAACGCCATATATATATATATATATATAAAGAGAGAGAGAGAGAGAGAGAGAGAGAGCTATTCTATTGTCTACTTAAAAAAAATAAAAAATAATGTATTCTATTGTCTAGGGTGTCCTTGACTGAACCAGTTAAAGTCAACTAATGCATCTGCTCATAATATAAGGACCACTAATTAGTAGTCCATAGGAGAACACCTATTATGTCGAAAACGAACAGACACTTTAGCACGTAAAATTGTCGTACCCAAATTAAATAAGAAGGTAAGGTTACACAAGCAAACTCATAATTGTTTTAGGATTTAGTACGTACAATCACCATTTGTTTTAGGATTTATATTGCTATGTATGTATATACGATCATCAGCCTATGAACAAACTCATAATTGTCAGATGGATGGTATCATCTTATTATATAGAAGAATGCTGGAGAGTCTACGGGCATTCTTTTAGCATCCTTCTCTCACTCAATAAACTATTTTTTTTTTTATTTAAATTCACTGAGTAGGAAAAGGATGCTGGGGGGATGCTGATAGACCCTCCAGCATTCCTCTATTATATATATCCAATTTTGTAGTTTGGTGAACTGCTTCAGCTAGCTATCATATAGAGTCTTGTCTTGAGTACATCATCACTCTGAAATGCAAAATCAGGAACAATATTTAATTGATGTAAACAATTTGTGCCATCATCAGTGCAAATTAAAGTAATTAGTTAACACCCCCCAAAAAAATAATAATAATTAAGTCAATATTGACTTTGACGTCTAATTAATTATTAGCAATAACATCTCTTTTCGGATTCTAAATCTATTAGAGTCGACTCTAAATATTGTTAACGTTGACTTTAAAGTTGATATTGATGAACATTAGGATTAGAGAACTTGCATCAACATCATTAGCGTTGACGTGTTACCGCTAAAATGCAATAGCAGCGACTTCTTGACTTTTAGTATAGACAAGAAGTCGACACTAATAATCAATATTTATTTGTAGTGTTTGGAGAAACTATATTTATCCTTCTAACTACTATTCTATTTGTAATGTAATATTTCTCTCAATATTTTAATTTTTGTAATATTCCACCACTCCAATTTATCATAAGGGTTGCAACGTTCCATTCTTACGATCCAAAATAATGAAAATACCCCCAATATACAATTTCCTAAATTTTTGCCTTTTATTTTAAAGAATTTTTTGCTTTTTTTTTTTCCTGGTTTTTTTTTTCAATTTTTTTTTTCCTTTTATCCTTTTTGTCATTTTGGATGCAAAAGGTGTCGTTGCAACCACAATGGTAAATTGAAGGAAATATTGAAGAAAAAAAAATGAAACATTGAAAAGAGGGTATCCAAATCTGGATTCAATGACAATGAGTTCATTTCCAAAGTCCCACAAGAGAGTTCATGTGCTGAAAACTTAAGGAACAACAGTTTATTCTTTCTCCATGGCAAAAGGTTGGACACATAGAAAACAACAACAAAGAAGCTCATCTACAGCTCCAGTGTTAATAGGGAATAGTAGGGAAGTGCGCTAGACCCACACACAGGGAAGAGGAGTGAGAGGAGAGGTAAGGGAGGGAGGCCATTAATGGCGAGAGGGAGGTGCATTGGGGTTGTAGGTTGAAGGTGGATGACAAAACTGTGTTGAAGAAGACCAGGTCTACTGTTCATGGGGGCCACGTAGGTCTCACTCCACAGGGGAGATCGACATAGTGGGGGCAGTGATAAGGCCACAGAGGACGAGACAAACTGAGTAGGTGGCAGAGGTGTAGATCAAAAAAGCAAAACAAGAAGAAAACTAAAAGTACATAGAAAGGAGTGGGGTAGGTGGGGAGGAGTAAATGGGCAAAGTTCATTCCCCCTCCTCGAGCACTTACGATGGAGGCGGAGGGAAGTTTAAGAAAGAAGGCTTTCTCGCAAGCAGATAATAGAGAGTTTCTATCTCTAGCTAGAAGCTAGAGAGAAATATGTCACATTTTAACATATACTCTTTTTGTTTTTTTTGTTTTTTTTATGCTTTTAGCTTAACATATGCTTATTTATTATTATCTCACAATGCTTACCTAATAATTCCAACTAATTTTTATTTTTTTTATTTTTTAACAAAGACTGACGTTAGTTGTGACTATTACACCATTATTATAGAATAAAAATATAGGTTCTACCATTTTTCTACCACAATAGAGACTTAGTTTCACGGGAAAAATATATTTTACTCTCTTGAAATTTGATCACTTTTTCACTTTCGTCTCTAATGTTTAAAAATTGACAATATACTCTAAAGAAATTTTAAATATTCACAATGTGACCTATCCGTTAGTGATTTATGTCTTCTCTGACAGAAATGGCCTCACGTGTGCCACACGTAGATTTTGAGGGGTTGAAAAGTCTAAAATGCCCGCATTATCTTTAAAATAATAATAATAATAATAAATAAAATAGAGAGAAAATCGGGGTGACTCGTTGCCTCCATTGGGACCCTTGGGGGTGGCCGAGCCACCCTCATTCTGGCCATATGGGGGTGGCTCGGCCACCCTCAAACCCTTTGGGAGTGGTTTTAGCCACCCCCATTTAGACCCATGAGGGTGGCCGCCTTTTTTCATTTATTTTTTTCATGATACAAATTATCTTCTCTTTTTTTTTTTTTTTGAAAAAAAAAAAGGGATAATGAAAGTATTTTAGACTTCTTAACTCTCAAAACATACGTGCGGCGCACGTAAGCCAATTTTCGTCAAAGAAGACAAAAATTATTAACAGATGGGCTATATTGTAAATTTTTAAAACTTTGTTAGAATATATTATCAATTTTTAAACATTAAAGACGAAATTTAAAAAAATGATCAAATTTTAAGGAGATAAAGTGCAATTTTCTATAATTTCCCTAAAATGAGCTTTAATCTGGTTTTGGTTCAAAGGCCAAACCGACATTGTAGATTGAGATTGATGTAGTACATATGACTTAAGAAATAGTTATATGACTTGCGAAAAACCATCATTCTGATTGGGTGATAATCACACGCTAGTGCAAAATTTTCCAAATGTTAGGTGGCTTCTTGGTTGATGCGTACCATTCTTCAAGAGCTAGGTAGCCGCATGTTGATGGTCCAGACAATGATAGTTTTTAATTTTATAAACATGCAGCCCCTGAAACAAGCCAAGTTTATTTTCAATTGAATACACAATAAAAATACTGATAAATAAATAAAGATGATTGAAAATAAAAATAAAGATGATAGTGACAGTGGTTAACGGTGATAAAGACGGATTCAATCATACAAAGGACTCAAAAACACACGGAATATCGGGCTATACGCATGTATCTGTAGGACTATATTCTTGCGTAATATTAAATGTTTAAATTTGGTTGATTTAATTTTATTTCAAATGCGAGTCGAGTTCGAATTTGATATTCTGATCAAATTTTGCTCATTTATTTTTCGAACGAATTTAAACTTGCACATGAATTGTTTAATTAATTTATTAATTGATTATATAAAGCAAATAATCATGATTGTTTATCTTTTCATAAATCTATATTAGTCATTAGTTAATTGATTATTTTTAAAATTTTATTATTTGAGTTAATTAAAATAAATTAACTTGAATCTTACGAGTTTATATAAATGTTTTATAATGTGTATATAAATTTATTAAGCACATATACAAACACGCACGCACACATCCATAAATACATACAAATATACTGATGTACACACAAATCTATAAAATTAAACTCACGGCAATAATAATTTCAATTATATTTATCATATTAGGAAGAAAATTCTCTTTTACTTAAAATGTTATTATTAAAATTAAAATAAGAGTAATGATACATGTCAATCTTGTGTATATCAAAATGGATGTGGCTTTTAAAATTACAATTGGATCAAAAGTCAATAATGATCTATCATAAATTTAATGATGATTTTAAAAGTCACATCAATTTTGATGGATACAAGATAAACATAGGAATTGATATATATAATTACTCTTAAAATACTACTAAACAAAATTGTAAAAATAAAGATATACGAGCTTATCCGAGTCGAACTTGTACAAGTATGTTTTGTTTAATATTTAAATATATTATTATGTTCACGAATAACTCATTTATTATTTGAACCGAGATCAAGTCAAGTTGAATCGAATTTATGAGGGACTAGACTCATTTTACACCCCCTAAAGTAGCGTTGAATGATGATGGTCATGTATATGATTGATTGATTTCTGTTGATAAGATATTTAGTTATAATTTTAGTGATTTACAAAAAGAAAATGTGTTATTTATCTCAAGAGAGAGTCAATAGGTAGGATAAGGATACTAATCATCTTATCAAATTTTATTTTGTTGCAATATTTTAAAAAATATATATATAATTAGTGTCAACGCATTTAAAATTTTTAAACCATATAATAACATATTCACTATATTGTAACCCTATATATACCATTAAATAAATAAATAATCATAGAATAATTTTTTTCCGATACACTTAAAACGAAGAAAATCATTATCAATTCACCTAGTCCTTTAAAAGTGAGTTGCACCGTGAAATTGACAGATTCAGATTCTTTTCATTTTAAGGAAATAAAAAGGAACAAGTTAGTTTAAAGTGAATGACAAAATTATAATTATTTGAAAATAGAGAAGAGTCGGTCACTTTTAACTGATCGACTTTTTTTTATTTTTTTTTAAAATAGAGAGAATCCTTTTCCGAAATTGACCGTATGATTATGTCATGCCATCCTCATTAAGGGAAACTCTAAAATGACTACGGCTAGATATGAGACTTTTAGGTCTTTGGAACTGCCAAAGCATCTATTCCTCCTGAAAAAAAGAAAAAAAAAAAAGTAATAACTCTAAAACGACAAATGTTGATTCCTGTATTTTTCAAATAATAAATGATCTTCAAATTGGTCCATTTAACGTCTCCATCTTTTGTAACTAACGGCACATGTCGATCACGATTGACAACCTTTGCTTGCTTGAAATATTTCCCTCAATGAAACCGGTCAGAAATTAATTTAATGTTGTTATATTTAATTTTATAAATTATATTATATTATTTAAATTTTTTAAATGACACGTCAATATATTTATTACATGACATCATATGTATTGTTAGATATAATAATATATTATCCTAAGATGAGAATTTACTATAATTTTTTTAGAAATCGTAGATTATCATATTATGTGAATTTAAATTATTTTTTACATTGAATGACATGAAAATGCTATTTATTAAAAATATAGTATATTACCAAGGCATAAAAAAAAATCATTCTAAAATGCTTTTCTTCATTTTTGAATAAAGGTTTTTTCTTCAGTAAATCAAAAACAGTTTTGACTCAAACTTTTTTATGACAGAGCACAATAATCTAATAAAAATATACCAAATTATTATTAGTAATATGTCACTTTTTTAATAGTTAGCAATTTCAAGTCGTTCAATAAAAAAAGAAAAATCAACCTGAATTTACATAATACGATAAGCAATTTCATCGTTAAGAACTTGTTTGAAATTCTCTTTAAAAATAAAGTTTGTCTATAAAAAAAAAAAAAGAGTCGAGCGAGCTTTTTTATTATTTTTTGTTTTTAAAAACATCATTTATTTTTTGTTAAATAAATATTTATTCATCAAAAAAAAAAAAAAAAACATCATTTACAATCTTCTCCTAAAATATAGTTTTTGGCTGTTTTAGAGTAAAAAATTAAAAAGTACTTTTTAAATTTTTTACTAAACCGACTAATTTTTGTTTAGCAATACTTTTTATGTACTAAAAAACAAATTTTAAACTCCTTATAGCCGTTCCACGTTGAAAATAGTTCCCATGCAAGTTTTAAAACCAGAAAGTCATGGGAAGAAAACGAGAGGCTTACGTTAAAAGGGTGTTGTCGTTCGTGGGAGAACATAAAACTTAATACCGAGGAAGTCTGAAAAAGCGACGTGATCAAGATTCGCTAAGTAGTTGGTTAGTCATCAATGTAGTGTTATCTGATTGGATAATCTGTTCTCTATTTTCTGTATGGTCCCAGATTTCTCACCAAATTGCTGTACCAGGTTTTGAAATTAGAATTTAGTGCTCAGCTATCTAGGGTCCCAAATACTAAATACAAAGGCCTTTAAATCACCAGCAGATCGAGACCACGACCCCGGGGGACTCTGGGGCCTAAATTTTTTTTTTTTTTTTTTAAAAAGAAATCCTATATTCTTTTTTGAAAATTCCCAAAAAGTTTACAAAAAGACCCACAACTCCCAAGCTTTTTGGACAAAAAGAAAAAGAAAAGTGGGCTTGTTATGTCCATGTTTGTTTTGAGTAACAATAGTAGTTTATTATTATTGGATTAAAATTTAATAATAATTTATTATATTAATTTTTTGTGGACGCAAAAGAGACATGAAAATAGAAAAAAAAAAAAAAAGATGAGAGTAACATGTATTATTACTTGTTTTTTCATACTTTTTTGTTTTTTTTTGACATATTCGCACAAGAAGAGGAAAAAAGAAAAAAGAGAATAACGAGTGACCTCTGCTAGCTTCATGAAGCGCCTATTTGAGATTGCGTTAAAGAATTTAAAAAGTATTTTTAGTCTATAAAAAGTTGACCCGTTTGGTAAAAAAATCAAATAAAAGTGCTTTTTTTTTTTAACTTTTTACTCTAAAAATTGTCAAAATACACTTTTGAAAAAAGTTAAAAAATAAATTTTTTGTTAAAAAACTCTTTTTAACTTTAAAAACTTTATTTATCAACGCAATTCGAAATAAACCCTTAGTCCCCAACTGATTGAATTTAATTACCTTTTGGGGACTATATGCTTTGTTTCTTTAATTGTCATTAAAAACAAAAATTGGGAGATCACTTTTTTTATTATTATTATATTGTCGACGGTTGTCTAGGTACCAGCCTAACAACAGCCGACATGAGAAACAAAAAAGTTTTAAAAAAAATTAAATAAATAATGAAATTATTGCGGTCAATTCTTATGAATCTTATGAAATTATTTATGTTGAATATTGTGTCTAGCAAAATCAAGACTTGAATATTTATTCATAAATCATGTAATTATTATTATTTTAAGAAATAAGGCGCTTCTCAGTGATAAAACACGAACTAGGTACGGTGCTCTACAGAGATTATGGCCACTTTCATCATTTTTTTTTTAATACTTTTCATTTTTCTCATAAGCCATTAAACCAGTCACTTTATCTTTGTTTTCTTTCTCGACAAAATCATGGTTAGTTTCAATTTCTTTAAGAACTTTTTTTTATAAAATGAGAAATGTTTGGTTTACAAAATATTTTATATAATTTTTTTTTAAAAAAAATTAATACAAAATAATGTGACACAAAATGATTAAATTTTTTAAAATTTGAATTCATCTATTTCTTAATTATTTTAAGCCACATCACTTTGTAAGAGTATTTTAATTTTTTTATTTGTAAAATATCCTAGCATTCCTCTTTTTTTATTTATTTATTACATTCTTCAGGTTTCTTCTCCAAGCAGCTTAAGGTTTGGCATATAGTTTATAATGTTTTCATTACAAATAATTTTGTGGATGCAACCTATTTCTTAACTTAGATAACATTAAATTTTTGAAGACATTTTTAGACAGTTATATACCTTTGAAGTTGTAATCTTCCTCTTTGCTATCTTATATGCACTGTGTAGAAACAAAATTGTGCCAATAATAATAATAATATTTTATAAACTATCTCTCTAATTATATATCAAGCACATATACTAAATACATTTATGATTTATATAAGAATATCAATTTTTTACAAACTAGTTTGTAGGACTCATACAAATCAGTTTATAAGAAATTTATGTTTTTAGTCAATATCTCTAATTAAGGCTTCACTAATAATAATAATAATAAATCATTGGGCTGAAAGATGGAAAAAAATAAAAATTCAACACGCTATATTGAGACTTCAAAGAGAGAAAGATAAAAAATAAAAAATAAAAATGAAAAACCATATAAATAGAGTAAGCCACCGGTTATAATAAAAAGGTTAGTCAATACTCTCTAATTAATAACTCAATTACGAAAAATTTAATTAGTTTCAAGAAATTAAAATCATTAGACAATGATAGTTTGCAAAATAAAAATAAAAAATTGTCCTAATCTTGAAAGTTTTTTCAAATATGATTTTTATTTGAGGGATTGGATTTATTTTCAAAACCAAAAGTCTTAAAAGAAGTTTTACAAATAGAAGAAAATACTCAAATTGACATACTAAATTATCTAAACAGACTAGATTCTTTTTCAAATACCTGTAGCACTTACTAGATTTTATTAACAATACTTGATAATGTTGCATATGGAGAAAGAAATTTTTTTAAATGAAAATTGATAAAATCCTACTAAGATCGACAATGTCATAAGAAAAATTTTAAATTTTTAACACACTATTGTTTATTCTTTATCAATTTTTATTTAGTAGTTTCCCAATATTAAAATGAGTAAAGATTTGTATTAAGGCCTATTAAAATATTAATTTAAATGAAATAACCAATGATTTAACAAGGTACCATAGCAAATATCATTTATCAGGTAATTGCTTCAAGCATGGTGGATAAACGCTTAAACATAAATTTGGTCTATTTAAAATCAAATTCGAGTTAAAGATTGCTAATGATTGATGAATAATACATAACATACAAAGTGATAGGTCCATAATAAATTTGGGATGAAGGCCAAGTATACGCCCAGCAAAGCTCATGCGCCGGCATTCGTAGCAGAGGGACCTGAAGGTTAGGAAACTCATAAAGACCCGAAGAGGTCGCAACGCTCGAGAACCCGACCAGCCAACTTCACCTAAGCCCCAAAAAAAGGGGTCAAAGAAGCCCAATAGAGATCGTTCGAATAGAATGCCCGAGAGAGCTTAAGAGACCATATAAGGTCTCATATATTTCCCAAGTCAAGTAAGTCTCCACAATTCACAAAACACACACGCCCATCCTCATTCACCAGGAGCTTTCTCTTCTCTCAATTTTTCTATCCAAAAGTGAGGCACACTGACTTGAGCGTTGGAGTGCTTTCAATTGCAGGACCGAAGGTCTACTGACGACCCTTTCTCTGTTTTGCACAAAGAGGAACCACCTGTGAGTGAAAAATGAACTAAGTACAACAAGTTTCAACTCAGGCATTATTGGAAAAGAGATTACGAGATTAAAGTCAATTTTTTTTTCCTAGGTACATGCTATATATATATGGAGGGCCACCGCTATATATATATATCAAATACATGCATTATTGGAAAAGAGATTACGAGATTAAAGTCATTTTTTTTCCTAGGTACATGCTATATAAATATGGAGGGCCACCACTATGATCTTAAAAGGTTTTTTTTTTTTTTTCCTAATTAATATGACTACCTGAATATCGTTGTCATTTCTAATAAATCAAGCTGCAACAATCCCCGGCCCAGACATTAGTCTGTAGGGTTTTGTTCTCTTTATTTTTTTTTAGCAAGCTATAATCTTGAGTAAGAAGAGAGCAATTACATATACATATATCCCCACTCAAAGACAAATATTAAACACGAAAATGACAATATATAACCATCTTCAAAAGCTAGCACTAGACTTTTCCCAAGTAGCTCCAAATTGGGCAATCAATTATTGGAAGTGGGTTCATAGCATTAGACTTATTCATTTGATGCATTTCCTCTTCATTTTTTTTTTTTTTAAAAAAAAACAAATATTAAACAAGAAAATGACAATATATTACCAACTTCTTCAAAAGCTAGCACTAGACTTTTCCCATGTAGCTCCAAATTATGCAATCAATTATTCGAAGGCGGTTCCATAGGCTTTGAATTAATTAGACCGTCTCTAGGAGACGACATTGCGATGCATAGGTACCAGAGGGGACAGTACTATGCAATGTTCATTCTCCAGAAAAAAAAATGACATATAAGCATGGAAGCATGGGATTTAAGGGAATGAAAACTACTTATTTATTGACCTAAGCTAGTTGATACCAAGTTTAAAGAAATAAAAGATTATTTCTAAAGAAATTTGTAGTAAAATACAAAATGAAAGAGGAATTATATGAATAAATAAAGAAAATATGGATAGTTCGGTGTTAGATGTTAAATTACCAATTATATTCTAACACTTCGAGAAGTGAATGATGGAGACACGGTCTGAATTCAGGATTTCTCTTCTAATGCAATATATATTAAATTACTAGTTATTCCAAAAACTTTATTCTTATACGAAGTAATCAATTTCATCATTTAATTTATATTCTAACATTAGGCACCTACGTCTACTATTATGAAAGAGCCCAATAGAGGTTTTTGTGCTGTTATTTATTAATCTGAATGTGTACAAGCCTCTATTTATAGATCTTACAAATTATTTAAATTTTTTGTGATAAATGATGATTTATTTATCTTAAGTGAAATAATTTGACTTTGAAAAAACAATAAATAAATAAACGAATACCCTCACAAATGTGAGGGTATTTTGAGCTTCGGACATGTAGCACTACTCTATCATATACTCTAATGAGCACTCAGTATCTGGCTTAACAAAATAACTAAAAATTTGTTGAGTTGCTATACTACTCAGCAATTGTACTTTAACAATCCATAATTTTTAGGGCAAAATTATATTTAATCTCTAAATTTTCATCAAATTTGAATTTAGTCCTTAGGTTTTTAATTTTAAGAATAAGATCCTTAAATTTTACTCAAGTTTTGAAAATAGTCTCTCTATTACTTTACTTTTAAAATTAACTATTTTTTCTTTGTCACGTGTGTCTCATTTGATACACTAAGGTCTATATTAACGTCAAAGTTAATGATTTTTCCTTTAATACTACAAATCTAAAAGATTAAGATGACAAAGAATATGATTTTTGTTTTTAAAGTTAGGTCTTTTGTTTTTTGTTTTTGTTTTTATGGATGAATTGGCACTTAATAATATAACATTGATATTTTAGTGTGTATATGAACACTAGCATGTGAATTAAGACACAAATGATATATAACAAACCATTCATTTTGATGAAAAAGTGATAGAATGACCTATTTAAAATATGGACAAAATTTAGGGACCATATTCTTAAAATTAGAAACTCAAGGACTAAATTCAAATCATATAAAAACCTAAGGACTAAATATAATTTTTCCCTAATTTTTATTAATAAAAAAATCGTTCAATCATCTGTCCTCTAATAAAAAATCATTCTATCCCTCATCTCTCTCCCACGTGTCCCCTTCTTCTCTTTTCTTCTTTTTTTCCCCCACACCTTCTTCTCTCTTCTTCATCTCTATGTACTCTCCGTATTTTGATAATTTTTGCTAAACTCCATTTGGTTTTAACGGAAAATCCGAACGGAGGGGCGGCTTAATGAGACAAATTAAAAGTTTGAGAGGTCAAATCGAGAGAAATCAAACATTGAAGGGGTTATTTAAATTGTGTGAAAGTTCGGAGAGTCTTTGTGAAATTTTTTTAAAAGATTTTAAGATAATGTTAATGAGATTATAATAATAAATAGTAATAATAAGTCCTAGTTTGGTAAATAATTAATTATAAGGGTAAGTTGTAATTAAATTAAATAAGGGATCAAATATTAATTAACAAAAGATAGAATTAAAATATGGTGGGGCAATGCTGTATTTTATGATAGATAGAAGTTTAAAATAAAAAGGAAATCTACTCATTGCCATGTGGCTATGGTTGGATGTGAGAAGATAGCCTTATCTTCTCCCTTGTCACTCACTCACGCATGTGTTCTCTCTTCTCCCATTCTTTCTTTTCTTTTGTCATGCACATGTCCCAAACCTAGAAAGAGAACAGTTTGAGAGAGGGAGAGAGAGAGAGAGATTGAAAAAGAAATGCTTGAGCGGACAAACCCAAACCCAAACCCAAACCCAAGCGTGAATCTTTATTATCTTTGCGAGAGAAAAAATGTCCAAACTCATATTCAACCCCCAAAAGCATGATAGATGAGAGATTGAGAAGCAAAACTTAGATTCAACCCATAAAAAAGAACAAGCAAACTCAAAAGACTGAGATGAGAGATTGAGAAGCAAAACCTGAGATTGAATAAGCAAAACTTGAGGTGCAAATCCAAGTCTTCTCGTACCCGTTCAAGAGAGAACGTGCAAAGATGAATTAACAAATGAAAAAATAAAATGGTGAAACAAATTGGCTCGGCTAAATAGACGAGGGACTCTGACAATCGTTTAAATTATTGTAGATCAAACGAGCTTGTTGTTGAAGGTATTTTGAGGAAACTCGTCTAAATTTGACGAAAACTTTACTTTAACGAACTTGTTACGAATGCTCTAAAGATCATCTTAAAAATTCTACTGTTAATTCTCCAATTAGCAACATAGGTAAGAAGAAGAGACGGGATCCATCTTCATTCTCAATTGAAAGGACAATAACACGATCACTTCCGAATCCTTGTAACATATTAACAACTAGACTAAAAGAAAATATTGATGATAATATTGTGCAATTTTTGTACGAGCTAATCGTCATATCTAATATGGATTTCAATCTTTTACTCTAACTCAAATCTTTATATATGGACATTGATCCTCTTGAGATCTCATTGGTAATGAGCTTTTCTTGAGATCTCAATGGTGACAAGATTTGGCTCAGATGTCAATGGTGATAAGTTTTTTCTTTCTTCTTAACACTATACAGAGACTAGTGAGAGAGAAAGAAAAAGAGGCCTTGATAGTGAGAGAAAAATAGAAAGAGAGAAAACCATACAATATCTATTTTGCTAGTATTAAACTCGATTTGACCTAAATTAGGACTTAATTTTTCATATTTCAATAAATCTCACGTTTTTTTATCCAGTTGTACTTGCCAATGCCAACTACTAACAAAACAATCTACAGGAACCAAAAGTGCATTTTTCATTAAAATAAAACCTGTTTAAAATAGCGCATACATACTAGGTTCAAAATAAATTTTCAGTGTGCCTTAAATAAGCCTAAACAGATTATATCTTGAAAAAAAACTTATTTGCCTTAGAAATTGCCGGATCAACACTTTTAACATCCATACTATCTTGTGCTGCACACGTTGGCACTCCTCGTCACCAATGTCTGATTTGGCCACAAATCTACTGTATTGATATATTATGTCTTTTCTTCATGGATGTGATCGTATTTGTATATTTTTTCTTTATATTTTTCAAAATTACAAGAACATGCTTGCCAAGAAACTCTTCCTCTTCCTCTTCCTCTCCCTCTTCCTAAGATGACGAAACACACTGGTAAGTAATTCCTACTCAATAATTGTCCTTTTCGTACACTGGAATGCTAAAGTAATTGAACTTGGATTTGTCAGCTTTAGCAAAGCACCGAGTGTGAACCCTGGAGGCTAAGGTTTGAGGTTAAGAAGGCAACTTCTTAGATTCCACGGGCTTTGATTTACCATACATTCAACCTCTTTAGCTTCAATAAAGTTGAAGAGGAACGTGCTTAGAGTAAGATCCTTAATGGTAAGCTTATTAATGAAGCTCTATCCAATTTGAAGGGTTGCTCAGACCACATGTTTGATGAGCAGCTTGAGAAATATTATTTTCTAAAAAAATGAAAGGTTGATGGCAAAGGCTAGTTCAATTGGGGCACTATTCACGGCAAAAAACATGCCACGTTATCTAGGAATGTACAAGTAGGATGGTTATTAACCGCTTATAACTGGATAACCAGGAAACCGAAAAAATGAAAATAACCACAATTAGGTAACTGCTTAGGCCGGTTGCAGTTACCGGTTACAAATTTTGAAAAAACCAGTTAATAACTGAGTAACCAGTATATAGGGAAAATTATAATTTACCCCCCCAATGTTTGGGGCGATTATCAATTTAGCCCCCAATGTTAAAAAATTCACAATGTGCTCATTTTTTATTTTTTTTTTTCAATGTTTTAAAAAAAATCAATTCGGCCCTTCCGTTACCTAAAACCGTCTAACTTGTCGGATTTACTGTTCATTCGAATTTTTATTATTATTTTTTACTGTTCACGGTTTTCCCATTAAAAAAAAAAAGACTGTTTAACCATGAACAGTAAAAAATAATAATAATAAATTCGAATGAACAGTAAATCTGCAATTTAGACGGTTTTAGGGTAACGGAAATGACCGAATTGATTTTTTTTTAAACATTGAGGGGGCACATTGTGAATTTTTTATTACAATTGGGGCTAAATTGAAAATCGTCCCAAACATTGGGGGGTAAAAAGTAATTTTCCCCAGTATATATATATATCTTTTTGTCATTTTAAAAGATAGTCCAAGGTCAAATCATTAACTTATAGCTACCAAATGAACATATAAATTGTTTTAAATAATCAAAGTTTTTAGGAGTACATTTTGGTTATACATTGCATTCACTCAGTTTGCGTGATCATACATTAGCATATACCGATAGTTTTGGGCATCAAGGATTATACACATATATTCTATTAATTTCATGTGTTATTTTTATGTTATTTCTATTTTATGGTAGTATAAAATAGCTCTAAAAATAATCAAAAGTGAGTTTAAAATAGCTCAAAATGAGATCAAAAAAAATTAAAAGAGGTCCAAAAGGCCCATTATTTGAAAATCAGTTACCGGTTATGGCAACCCCAATCGGCAGGAATTGCAGTTGTGGTTGTTAAAAATGAAATAATCAGGGATCCCGTTTTGTTTGTAGGGAATAACTGCAATCGCAACCGTTTATATACCCCTGATGTTAACCTACATGCAAAACCAGGAAACAACTGTCTATCACTTTCTTTTTCTTTTTTTTTTTAGGAAAAAGTACACATACGCCCCCAACTACAACATAATTGTCATATCCCCCATTCCTCCCAAAAGTACCAATTGTGTCAATGTGCTCCCTAAACTACCAAAAAATGTCAATGCCCCCTAAATAACAAAATAACCTTCATAATTAAAAAAATTCTTAATTTTTTTTTTAAAAAAAACAAAGAATTTTAAAAATAATTTTAGATTATTTTTTAATCTAAAAATCATTTTAAAAAAAATGAAAAAAAATAAAAAACTGGAAAAAAAGGGATAAACCAAGGGGTGGTCCCTTTAATTTTTTTTTTCTTAATTTTATTATTATTTTTTTTTTATAAAAAAATTTTCCCCTAAACTACCACTACTTGATTTTTGTAATTAAATTTTTAAATTTTTTTTAGTTTAGTTTTTTCTTCAAATTTACAATGATATTTTTGTCCTATTGAAAAATTTTATGGTCATTTTTGTCTTTTGCTAGCCTTGAGGTATATTGGCATCTTTTGATAGTTTAAACAGGACATTAAACACAATTGGTAGTTTGGGGAGCACATTGATAATAGAGTGAGAGTTTTAAGGGGTATGTATTCTTTTTCCTTTCTTTCTATTCCCTTTCCCCACTCTTTCTTCTTTTCTCATTTTCTTGTTGATAATACTTCTCAAAATACACTCTCAATGCTTTTTTTTTTTTTTTATAAAGTTCACATACCCTTTCAAACTATCACTCAATTGACAATGTCTTCTTCAAACTTTCAATTGGGACAATATCCCTCTCAAACTACCAAAAGTTGTCAATATTCCCCTAATGATGAAAATACCGTATAAAATAAAATAAAATTATAAATAAAAAACTACCACCAAATTGGCAAATTTAACCTCCTAAACTACCAAAAAATGTCAATGCCCCCTAATAACAAAATAACCTTCATAATTAAAAAAATTCTTAATTTTTTTTTAAAAAAAACAAAGAATTTTAAAAATATTTTTTTATTTTTTAATCTAAAAATCATTTTAAAAAAATGAAAAAAATAAAAAACTGAAAAAAAGGATAAACCAAGGGGTGGCGGTCCCTTTAATTTTTTTTTTCTTAATTTTTATTATTATTTTTTTTTTATAAAAAAAAATTTCCCCTAAACTACCACTACTTGATTTTTGTAATTAAATTTTTAAATTTTTTTTAGTTTTAGTTTTTTCTTCAAATTTACAATGATATTTTTGTCCTATTGAAAAAATTTTATTGGTCATTTTTGTCTTTTTGCTAGCCTTGAGGTATATTGGCATCTTTTGATAGTTTAAACAGGACATTAACACAATTGGTAGTTTGGGGAGCACATTGATAATAGAGTGAGAGTTTTAAGGGGTATGTATTCTTTTTCCTTTCTTTCTATTCCCTTTCCCCACTCTTCTTCTTTTTCTCATTTTCTTGTTGATAATACTTCTCAAAATACACCTCAATGCTTTTTTTTTTTTTTTATAAAGTTCACATACCCTTTCAAACTATCACTCAATTGACAATGTCTTCTTCAAACTTTCAATTTGGACAATATCCCTCTCAAACTACAAAAGTTGTCAATATTCCCCTAATGATGAAAATACCGTTAATAAATAAAATAAAAATTATAAATAAAAAAACTCCAACCAAATTGGCCAAATTTAAAGATTTAAAAAATATCATTTTTTTTTAAATAAATTATAAATTGCTCGTTTTTAAAAAAATTAATAAATTTTTCTTTATATATATATATATATATATATTCGAATTTATAAAGGTATTTTTGTCTTATTGAAAAACTTGTAAAGTCATTTTTTGTCTTTTTGTTAGCCTTGAGAGGTACGTTGATAATTCTTTGATAGTTTTGGAAGGACATTGTTTTAATTAAAATTTTAGGGATGACATTGACAATTAAATAGTAGTTTGAGAGAAGCATGTGAATTTTTTCTAATTTTTTTTTTTATTTTAAAAAAAGCCATAAAATAAGTGCAGACTTTTGGGCCAACTTGTGTTCGGAACATTCCGTATACAACAAAACGTGGGCTTCATCATGGGTAGCCCGCACACCCGCTGGTGTAATAAAGGGGAGGCATGGCTCTAGGCAGCCTCTTAACAGTTTGAGGAGCCCTCTCAGTCTCAGTGAATCGAGCCATTATAAAATCATAACTTCTTCTATTTCATGGGAATTTGGGCCCATTTGTCAAGATATTGCACAACAGTCTCCTAGCTATCGAGAAATGCTATTTCTCGTTGGACTTTGTCTAAGGCTAAGCTCGGCTTACTCCTCTTTATTGGATTTCTTTGCCGCCTCAAAAGCTTGAAAGTTGTGTACTTTAAGATAGTGTAATGCTGATAATCTTGTTATGGATGTGAAGTAGCTTGTTTTTTTGAATCTTCTGAAAAAAAAAAAGTAAAGAAAAAATAGAACTATGACTTCTTTGTACGTGAATGCTTTGGCTTTAACCACTAAAGTGCCCATTTCCAAGTATGTCTTTATATTTTCTGTGTCAAAAAATTTGAGCAGGAGAAACAGAGTAATTGAGGCCTTAATACATCATGTCAAGGAGAGATTGATGGCCTTGCTTGAGTAGAAAATGACTTGCTATGTGGCATTAATTTGAGGGAAAAATGCAACAATCAATTGGTTTATGAATTTTACCAATTTGCAAATAATTCAAGGATATGATAAGCAAAAATGACAAATAACTCACTGCTTCCAACTTTTGTTTGAAATTTTGAAGAAAATCATCAATCCGTCATGTCAACACTAATAATAGGTAGCCGACCACTCCCTACTTTTTTTTTTAAAAAAAAACAAAAATTATTATGTATGACACTTGTCATTTTGTTATTGGTGTTGACGTAAATTGCTGGCTTCCGTCAAAAATTCAGATAAAAGTTTGGAGTGAAGAGTTATTCGTCATTTTTGTTTACTACCGGGAGTTTTAAGCCATTTTTTATACTTTAAAGAGCTATTTACAAATCGGTGAAACTTGAATGACCGATTTAGCATTTTTTTTTTTTTAATTTAAAGAGAAGTTTTGATAAATAAAAAACTAACGCATACTTCCACAATTGGGAATATCCCGATTAAAAATATCTCTACTTCATGTGTTAAAGGGAGATTGAAAAGTATATATAATGAAATGAATGGGAATATTATATGCTGATGTTGTTGATGTGTTTGGTATTATTTATAATATGGACGGTGATGAACTGCCGGGACGAGGAAAAACAAAAATTGCTCTCAGCATAGATTCGTGGGACCAAAAGAAAAGATGGGAAGTATGGAACAAATCCGGACTTCTCTTTTTCGATTTTTCATGGGTATATGCTTTTGAAGCAACGGCACGGCAAAGGCAATTCAGAAAATTTGTTTTTAGAGGCACTCAGGTCCCCGATATATACTCTTTTTTCTTTTCTTTTTTTAATTTTTATTTAATATGGGAAAGGGGAAAGAAAGCCCCCTATATTTAGAGCCTGTTTGGGATTGTGATTTTAAAAAGTGCAATTTTAAAAAGTACGATTTGAAAACGTGATTTTTGAAAACGCAGTTAAACATTTGGCAAAATCGCGGTTTGGCTTTTAAAATCGCAGTTTAGCATTTAAAATTTTGCGTTTTAAAAAAAGCACCGCCTTAGCTGCGATTTGAAAATACAAATTTTCTGCGTTTTCAAATTACAATTTTTTAAAAATAGAGTTCCCATACAATTTAGTTTTTGCGATTTTGTTTAAAATCGCACTTATTGTCTATAAAAGAGCAATCCTAAACGCACCCTTAATCAGCATTGTTTAGCTCAAAAGATCAATATTTTATGAAAGTTATCTTTACTTCTTCCTTCCTTTGATTATTTTGATGAGAAATGTTAAGTACCATACCTTCATTTCATAACTATTTCGTTAGGCTAATGTATCTGTGCCCTTAGATCATCTATTGTTTTTTTTTAAAAAAAAAAAAAATCAAGAGCTGATGAGGCACCATCTGTGTGGCTGTGCCGCCATCGTGGTGGTAATAGAGTGAAATAAAAAAAATAGAATATAAAGACTATATGGTGGGAAGAAAATAAAGAGAATTTAAGAATAAATAGATAGAGCGGAGTTTGGCTAGTAGGCATTCAATTGTTAGGATAGTCAACATTTGGTGTACATTTTAGTTATCCCTAATGAAAACAAATATGGGTGAATTCATTCGAATACAATGGCATCTCCACGTGGCAAAATCACGCGAGTGGATAGGTGAGATTAGATAATCAAAATTGAATTTGTCCCGTTCATTTGATCAAAGTATGATTTGTTCGAACGAATTGAGAATCACATGTGCAAGTAGGTTAAATTTAATGGGCAATTTAATGTGAGCCACCACACTTAACGAAGTTTTTAGTATTGATGGAAGCCTCTTCATTATTGTTGAACGATTTGCTACTAAATAATTTGTTGCTGCACACTTTGTTTGAAGCCTTTATTTCCACTGAACGCTCCTCCATCAAAGTCATTTTAATCCTTGAATAAGTAAAAAATGTACCAATGCAGGTAGAAATATGATAGTATGCAAAGACTCATGTGGGTAGCATCAAACCATAGATTTCTTGCAAGAATTACTTGCTCATAGCTTATTTCAACTCTCAACTAACATGTCTTCAATTATGAGCCAAGCTCATGAATTGTCTCATGAGGACAAAAAAGAAAGTTGTGGCATGTATGTAATCCAGCAGCTCTATCATCAAATCATGACCTTGCACTGTGTGGCTTGGCACAATAAATAAGTCATAGGAAATCTTATAGATAAATGGTATATATGCAATAAGTTGTATGATTAAGGACCTGTTTGGGATTGCGTTAGAGAGCTTAAAAAGTACTTTTAGTATCTAAAAAGTTGTGTCAAACAAAAAGTTGGCCTGTTTGATAAAAAATTTTAAAAGTATTTCTTTAATTTTTTATTCTAAAAATGGTTCAAACGCACTTTTGAAAAAAGCTTAAAAATAAAGCTTTTACCAAAAAACTTTATTTCCCAACGCAATCCCAAATAGACCCTAAACCTCAACTTAATGCGCATTGGGAGTCTATATTTCTTTCTAAACAACTTGCATATTTTGGAAAACTAAGACTATAGGTGAGAAACCCAAACAAACTTTCATTTTAAGCAAAAGTCTTACTTTCTGATTGCCCATTGCCCACAATGAAAAGCTAGTGTCACATTTCTCTCTCCTCCTTTTTTATTTTTTTTTTTCAATCATTGCTGGAAGAGATGTTTTTACATTTTAATTTTAGAGCATGTTTGGAATTGTGTTAGAGAATTTAAAAAATATTTTTAATATTTAAAAAATTGTGCCAAACAAAAAACTGATCTGTTTGATAAAATCTTTCAAAAATATTTCTTTGACTTTTTTTACTTTAAAAACTACAAAAACGCACTTTTAAAAAAAAGTACTAAATATAATCAACTTCTTATTTGGCACACATTAGGTGTTCAAAAAAAAAAAAGGTACCAAATATAACCAGCTTTTTGTTTGGCACATATTTCTAGGTGTTAAAAAGTATTTTCTAAGCTTTTTAACTTAATTTCAAACAAATTCTAAAACCAAAATGTGAAAACTCAATAATAATTTACATAAAAGTAATGCTACATACTTAACTTTTATCTTACTTCCTTTTTATTAGGCTAATGTGACACACTGACAATGCTCATTTCCCCTTGGGATCATCCTTGAATTAGTGGTGTCAAATTTTATTTTTATTTTTTAAAAAAATAGTAAGGTCGTAAAAAAAAACTGCTCCTAAAAATATATTTTAACCGCATGTTTTTTTTTTTTTGGGGGGGGGGGGTGGACTGAAGTCTGACGCCAACTAAAACGCCAGTAAAAACCGATTTTTTTTTTTATTATTTTTTTATTTTTATAAAAAAAAATCGTGATTGCATGAAATCCCACTATGGAAAAAATCAATTCTACCCGTATAAATTGATTGTGATAGAATCGCTACAATTGGTAGAGTTCGTAACCATTATTGTAATGGTAAACCCAAGCCCATAATTAAGAAGAAAACACACAACTGTGAGATCTTATTCGAGTAATGCCATCATTAATTTATATTATGTGAAATCATGTGATAATTTTGCAGATCCATTGACCAAGGCCTACAAGAGAGATGGCCTGGACTACATCAAAGGGGTGGGATTAAAGCCCATAAAATCATGAGCCACATATGACGACACCCAACCTGGGAACTAGCTAGAGTCATTGTGAAGAACGAATCATATATAATGTTCCTAAGAGATGTACTATTATCTTATTTGTTTACTCTCTTTATATTAACTCATCCCTATAGAATGAGTGCATTTCTCCTGTAACGTTTGGGAGGGTGAGTTTGTAGCACTATGTCTACCAAAATACAATAAGAAAATAAAAATTTAGAGGAAAGTAGCTAATGTAATGTGTTGGGAAATAAATTATCAAACAACATGGTCACGGTCGGGTCGTTATCGAAATCCCGATTGCCTAGAGCCAGAACACTCGAGCAGTGAACAACATGGCGTGACTTCCCAAAATATCATGCATTTTAAAGTAAATGTCCCACTCAGACATCATGGGGATTTTCTGCCGCTCTTTTAGTCATTGAATGATAGAGAAAGTACCATATGTGTGAATTTCTGATCATTCCGTTACTCCACCAACAGTCTTTGGTATGAGTGTTTAATGTCGTCAGACCTACCCGCAAGTATTAAACCTTGCCTCGCGACCAAGATTGAGTCTTCGGTAGTTTGAAGTTGGTTTTTTTTTTTTTCTAAATAAATGGGGAAAAAAGGAAATAGTTTGAAGTTGTTAGAATTGAAAATGAGAGATTTTTTATGGTTGTAATGGAATCGTAGGACATTGGGTTGATGGATCCGATTTGATGTAATGGGATGTTGAAAACTAGGGTTTTGAGGTGTTTTTAGGCGTGAGGAGACGCTAGTAGGGTGTTTCGGTGGACTAAGATTGAGTCTCAATCAACCAAGCATAGCATAGAGACCACCTAGTCAAAGTTGCGATCGAAGACCATTCGCCCGAGTATACAAATTGTATCTTGTTTGACCGAGATCACCTATAGTTGAAAGTCAGGTTATTTTCTAAGGAAGAGGTTGTTTAAGGTTTGAGAATGATGTTAGGCTTCTATGTATTAAATAGTACACATGTGTGCCACGTCCTCACGGTCTAGTAGATTGGTTGACATGATATATTGTTCATTAATTAAACATTAAGCTGATGAATGGACTTATTTAAAATCATAAGAAAAATTAAGGATTTAATTATTAAAATTGAAAATTCAAAGATTAAATTGAAGTCGCATCAAAACTTGGGGAATAAATTTATTTTTTATCAAATAAATATGTAGAATGGTCAAGGGATTGTACATTATTGCAAAATACATAATTCAACAAAACCTGTTTTAGAAACATTGTGAATCCAAGTGAAGGAGGCATAGGAAATATCTTTTCAAAGAGTAGAGATATGGTGTCTGTCAGTAATGGACACATATCGTCCGTCTTTAGTGAAAAAAAAAAAATAATAAATTAAAAATACTTTATTTCATTAAAAAACAGGTTTAAACTTAATCAATCTTGATTTTATTTTTCTTCAAGGTTATGAAATGATGATAAAATAAGCATGAACCTGTTTTTTGTTAAAAAAAATATTTTTTTCTTTTTTTTATATAGATAAAAAATAAGAAAAAATAGCTTTTTTTAATAAAAAACAGGTTCAGACTTATTTTATCCACATTTCATAACCTTAAAGAAAAATAAAAATAAGGATTAAATAAGTTTAAACCTGTTTTTTAATGAAATAAAATATTTTTTGATTTTTAATTTTTTTTTTTTTCAACAAAAACAGATACTACGCGTCCGTATGTGAGGGACGCCTAACACGATTCCTTCTCAAACCCTGAACTTGACAGAGATAGACCGCCGGCCTTTTCATTTACTTTATGTTAGGGAGCTTAAAGAGGGAGTATGGTTGGTGCCAGATTTCAAGAGTAGGTAGCCTAGCAAGGGAAGAATAAAGGAACTTGGAAAAGGAATATTCTTATGCTCTCTTTTTCTTGTAAAGTAAGTTTTGAAATTATATTTTTATTTTATCATTATTTTATTTTATTGATGTGAAAGTGATAATTAATTCTTAGATAAACTTTTGTTAAAAGAAAAAAAATATTTATAATTAATTGATACTACCACATCAATATAGTAAAATAAAAGTGTAGTTTATAATATGGACAGAAATTAGCTACAAACTGATTTGTAGCTAATTGCTACAAACCAATCTAATAAAATGACATGTGTCCTTTAGCATGTGAGAAGCACATGTTTTTTTTTTAATAACATTAATAAAAAATATGTGCTTTTCACATGTTAAGGGACACATGTCATTTTATTAGACTGGTTTGTAGCTAATTACTACAAACCAGTTTGTAGCTAATTTCTGTCCTTATAATATTACCCATATTTGTATAAAAAGTATGTGAATGAGTAAATCATGGCTTTAAACATCCTTCTTAAAGTATTCATTATGAGGTTCTCATTTGAACAAGAAAATAAGGAAAAATTCACATATGTTTTCAAATTACCATCCAATTAATAATGTAAGGTTAAACTATTAAAAAATTATCAATGTCTCCCAATAACAAAAATATCCTTAATAAAATAAAAATAATTCTAAAAAGAAAATTGCAAAAACCAAGGGGTACCCAAGCCACCCCCTTGGCCAAATGGGGGTGGCCAAACCACTCCCTGGTTTTTTGCTTTTTTATTTGTTTTTTTTTTTCGAATTAATAGGACTATTTTTGTCTTATTGAAAAAAAAAATTATGATTATTTTTGTCTTTTTCATGGTCATGGGGGAACATTAATAATTTTTTAGTAGTTTGAGCAAAAATTGTTAAATGAATAATAATTTGAATGGAGTATATGTTCTTTTCTCAAAAAAGAAAAAAAGAAAAAAGCCATGTGAATGCAAATAAATCTATTTGCAAAGATAAAACCTAATTATTCACTTGTTCTCGATTACTCGGATCCAACCTTAGACTAATATTTTGTCAACATAATATGCCGACACAGCATATATAATTCTTATTTGTATGCTTCCATAAATAATCTTTAATAGATAATACAAATTATGTTTAGCATAATATATACTTTTATCCTTCTAGAAGGGCTAATATGTTAGAAGAGATGAAAATTTTACTGCTTATAGTTTAGTCAAAGTAGTAGTTAAATAAATCATAAATGTTGTCTGCATGGAAGAAATTTTTATTTGTTTCTGTGATATTGTTTTGTTATAGCAACTTGTTCTATTTTTTTTTTCTTAATAAATGAAATCAGTACTTTTTTTTCTTTTTTTTTTTTAAAAAAAAAAGGGTTAAAATATCTTGGATTATACTCGTTGTAGTCCAACTAATATAATTCATACTATTGTCTCGAGTGAATTGGAGATTACTCTGTCTCTATAACTTCTAAAAATGATTTTTTTTTGGTTTTTTTTCCTTCTCTTAGCAATTGCTCTCTCCTTATTTCTTAACTATATTGTTTGATCTTCTCCTCTTCCTCGTGAAGTAAGTTCCATTCATGCGGCAGATCACTCCTTAGCATTGCTTCACAAACAATAGAAGCTTTAGCAGCTTTTCAAGCCATTACCATTTGCAAAGAGGTAAGACTTCAAAATATTATTTTGGAAGGTGAGTACTACAAATGGTAAAAGCGGTTAAAGTAGATTTGGGCAACTATGGAAAGACATTCGCATGGTGATAATTTCGCTATCTAATTGGCAGATTAGTCATATTAGCAGAGTTATAAATATTGTAGCGCACAAGTTAATTAAGACAGCTGTTAAACAAATTATAAATCATATTTGAATTGAAGAAATTTATAAATATATCTGTGATATTGTTTTGTTAAAGTAATTTGCTCTATTTTTTTTATTTATAAATGAAAGTAACATGTTTATTCTAATATATATATATATATATAGCTTCACAAACCATTTTTATCATTTTGAGAGTAACAAATATGTACTTCAAAAATATCTTCCATCTTTTGAAATATTAATTAAATAGTGATTTTTATTTTTATTTTTATCAACTTAATTATTTTTTTAGAATAAATAATAATTTATATTGGGCGTTTCAATGTCCAAACCTTATTTTTATTCTACCACTTAGTTAAAAAAATAACTGAGAAGAAATCTAAACACACAAATAAGAGAAGTATATATTAAAATATTAATAAAGTGAGTAAATTTATTATTTTATCAACCTAATTCTTTTTGTGTACAAATGTAATTAATTTATTATCATCATATATCAAAATCAAATTTTATAAAGGGAAAATAATAATAAAAAAAAAAATTGTCTCTGAGTTTTAATCCGTTTTAAAAATCTCCAACCGTTTTAATCCGTTTTAAAAATCACTACTTTCGTCAGCTTTGCGTCTAATTGCTAATGGAGTTTCTGCCGTGTCAAGTTGTCAACCCGTCCCCCACAGTTACGTCATACCCATCACTTCCCATAAAATTACAATTACATCTTAAAATATGATAAATGTACCCCCCAAAAAAAAACAATAAATAAATAAATAAACCTCATTTTGAGAGGGCCTGCACGCAACAAAGCTTTTTAAACCTTTGGAAAAAGTTTACATACCTCCTTTAAATTACTACCCAATTATAATGTTTACTCAAACTTTTAATTGACAATGTTCCCTCTAAACTACCAAACAAATGACAATGTCCCTCAATGACAACAAAAACAAAAAATATCCTACAGATTTTTTAATAAGACAAATACTTTTTTTTATTATTTTTTAAAAAGAAATCTTTATATTTTTAAAAAATTTTGAATTTGGCTAATTGGGTTGGAGTTTTATTTTTTTATTATTTTTTTTAGTTTTGTTTTTCTAACCCATATGATTCGAAAATATATATAAAATTTTTTTTTTTTAAAAATAATTTAATTTTTTAATGAAATGTTTACAATTTTTTTTTATTCTGATTTTCCATTGGTTTGTAGTGTTTTTTTTTTTTTTTTTTTTTTTAAAAATAATTTATGATTTTTTTTATTTTATTTTTAGCTTTAGTCTTTTTCTAACCTTATGATGTAGTGTTTTTTTTTTTTTTTTTTTAATTTTAGTTTTAGTTTTTTTTAAGAAATTATTATTTTTTTATTTTATTAGAGCATTTTTGTCCTTAAGGGGGACATTGTCATTTGTTTGGTAGTTTGGGAAGGACATTGTCACAATTAAAAGTTTAGGAGAGACATTGTCAATTGGGTGGTAGTTTGAGAGGGATATGTAGACTTTTTCCTAAATTTTTTTTTTTTTTTTTTAGGTAATTTTTATATATTTTTAGGATCTAATGATAATTTCATGGAGAATAATATGTATGACTTATCCACAATATTATTATATGGTTACAGGTGACTTGGCGATTGGCAGACATGGTAAAAACTCAGCCAACAATTTGGACTGGAAAGATAATGGAGATAATGATTTTTAAATATTGATTTTTAAACGGTTTAAAACCCAATGACCAACTATTTTTTTTTTTTTTCCTTTTATAAATATTTCAAACATCATGAGTATTGGTAACTATACATGAAATTGTTTTTTTTTAAAAAAGGAAATAGGTTTGTTTGTTAATGCGGTTTGAAGAGTATTCTTTTTTTTTTTAGTTTTTATGATGTAATATAAAAGTTATTATCTTTTTTAAGGAGTGTTTTTTTTGTTAGAGTTATTTGTTAATGATTTTGTTTAGAGAAGAAAAAACAAAAAAGTTAATAAACGAAGCCTTTATACCTATTATATTATTATATTTGAGAAATTAATCGACTGGCTTTTTGGCGCGCCGACTCAGGTGGCTCATCTTTTAAAATTTTAAGTGCACTGATGTATTATAATAACAACACACGATACTAGGAAAATTGAGAATTGCGACAATATTACTTTTGTAAATCATGGAATCACAATGCCTAGCTTTTTACATTGTCACACTACCAAAATCAAATCGTTTTGATTCAAATTTATAGAAACAATAACGACAAAGGGACTTTTCCTCATTTTGAGCTTGCCAATATATACCTATTACATCAAACACATCCTACATACATAGAATAATCTTTGGTCCCCCCTAAAGCATGCAAAATCTTGTTAAATACGCAATGAACAGGTGAGACAAAGATGTTTCTTAAAATTTTGAAGTTAAGTTAATTTGCTAATTTTGTGTCGAATTTGTATTGAGTTAATAGATCGTGTAAAAAATTATCAGTCTTAATGTCACATATCAAACATAGGTTTAAGACTATATAAATTCATCATAATTCGATCAATTTAATTAAACAGATCAGATCGTTTGACTTTAACTCGTTAATTTTATATTAAATTCTTATCGAATTTGAAAATAATGTCAAAAAATATTTACAAATCAAAGAAAAAGGTTTGAAAATAAATGTCTTGTTATGAATGCTGTAAGAATTAGAGAAAGAGACAAAAATCTAAAGCGAAGAAAATTAGCCATTCAGGGGACCATGTTTTCCAAGAATGTAGATTTGACGTTCCCACTCGAGAATATCCGAAACACAAATCCGAATCTTCTCTTGGAACCCCAAAATAGTCCAAAAATAAAATTCCACCTGTAACCTTCAAATTCAATGTGCAAACTCGGCCACGTTCATTGCGTGCTAGCGTTGTCAGTCTCATCTTCAGAAATTAATTCCGGATTTACCCTTCCACAGTCCTTGCCGTCTGGACACGGTGAAAGTGGGGGACTGATTAGCCGTTATATCTTTAATCATTTTTCTTGGTAAGAGGTAATGGATATTCCTAAATCCTTGGAATTATACCATGCGTCATAAATGAGCAATCGTCCACTCGGCTCGGCTTCAGCTTCGGCTCTATCTCTCGGCTTTAAGGCTCACCTTTGATGCACCGATCATATAATATATATTATATATATATATAATAGTTTTTTATATGCTTAGAAGGATATGATTAACAAAATTTTAAAAAATAAAATAAAATAAAAAATTTAGAGGAAGCTATCCCATCGTGCAACTTGCACGATGGCGTCACTGTGGGCCGCTGCTTTGAAAGATCTTTCTTTCTCATTTGGGTATATTTTTGAATAACAGAACACAGCCAAAAGTTAAAAATATTTAAATTAGGAAAATGCACTAAAAAAAGTAATACTTTATATTCAAAAGCAAAATTTAAAACTAATTTTATTTATGTTCAAAAAAATAAAAATCAAATTTCTTTATTTTTTTATTTTTTAAATGACTTGGTGATAGAGATCCACCCCCTATCGTCCCTCCACCTCTCATTGCCTCGACAAAGGCGTGTAGTGTAATGCCTCGGCTTAAATATTAAGTAGACAAGTAGAATATTTGCATATTCCACGTTAAGCTATTACTTTTACTTTGATTCACTCAACAAAAATTTGCATGTATCTCTTCTTTCTTTTTCTTTTCTTTTTTTTTTTTTTTAAAAAAAACTACAAACTCATCTTGACATAACATCAATTGAATGCTATAACTCTAAAAGACATCTTTATATAAATATAATAGTCATTATCGAGGCAAAATAGTGTTGCCTCAAAATTTCAAAAGCCAAAGATGGCACTAACACATAGGTTGAAACTTGAAATCTATAAAATCCAGCCAACTCCAAAAGCTTAGGCCTCAAGGGTAGTAATTTAAGCTCGGATTCCTCCTCGCCCTCTGCGACCATATCTATAAAAGTCAACAATTTTATGGATTAAAGGTGAGTTCACGGTTGAACAAGTAATAGTTAACCGACTATTCTTTGTATGTGACGTGAGCCCATTATTTTTTAAATTTCTCTCTTTTTCTTTTGAAAGTTGATTTTCAAGATCAAAACGTATTTTAAAACAAATGCAAAGTTTTTCATACAACTCGTGTATCAAAGTGTATTAATGGAAACGACAATGTAACTTAAAAATTGACTTTTTCACAATAGGATTCAAACTACAAATTTATTTGATATTTTCTTTTTGAGAATTCCATGCATGTAGTGATGGAGATAAATTTAAATGCTAACACATGATAATGGAAAATAATAGTTAAACCACAGCATGCTAAAGAATAGAGAGAGAGAGAGAGAGAGAGAGAAAATAATGCTAAAGAATAGATAGAGAGAGAGAGAGAGAAAATAATAGTTAAACCTAAGCATGCTAAAGGAGGGAGAGAGAGAGAGAGAGAGAGAGAGAGAGAGAGAGAGAGAGAGAGAGAGAGAGAGAGCATAAGCATTTATTTATTGACTTGTTAACCATATTACCCCGCTTAACCACTGAGTTTTTAAGCATAATGTCCTCACCCTTTTTATTTAAAGCCCTGATTTTCAACATTTCCTCATTTTTCTCTAACTCTCAACACAACCTCATCAATATAACAACTACACACTACACCACACAAGTTTAACATATATTCATTTCAATGTAACTTCAAATATCTCTTATTACAACTTTCATTACTCTATTATTCATCTTTTGACATCACATGTCTATTTTAACATATTAGAGCACCAGTAATAACTTCTTTAAATTTCATTTCCTTTTCTAAATATATGAAAAAAAATTCTAAAAAACCTCTGCAACAGATTCTTTTAGTGTTCTCTTAATATTATTATAATATAAAAAAGTTTTATCTTTCCTCTTTTTCCTCTCTATTTCATCTAGCATTTATTTGAAATGATATTTTAAGTAGCTTTTTGTTTCCTTTATCTTTCCCCTATCATTTATTTGAAATAAGATTTAAATGCTATAGGGAAATAATAATTGAAACTATTGTGGAATTTATTTGAATATAAAAGTAAAAAGTAGTTTGATTATCTAAATTTAAGGAGAATCTAAGAGAAATTGTTGTTAATGCTCTTAGCAGTTTCTATACACTTCATATAGTCTTAAAATGACAACAACATTATTTACAACAATTACTAGACTACAGCTACTAGGGACGGGGGGCTATCTGCCATAACAATTATATTGTATGGAGTTTAGTCATGAAAAAGCTTACCGTCAGAGCTATTCTTCAAGATTCCTCATTTTGTACAACCTCTTTGCACAACTATTTACTAAGCTCGTTTAGATTTGCTTAAAACTCTACAATTCCACTCTCAATATTCTCTTAAAACGTGCATCAGCTTGTCATAGATGAAACCAATAAAAACCAAAATTTGTCTTCGTTTGTTCGGCCTTAAATATACAATTTTGCTTGACTAATATCTATTTCATTCAAATGAGATTAATTTTGTTCGAACAAACTTGCATTAAATATGTATTAAGTTATCTTCTTGTCTTTACCAGACCCCACACGTTGAGTGACACATGGAGATCCGATTTCGTTTGAATGAGATTATTTTCATTCGAATGAGTGTGTTTATTTGTTTTCCTGCGCATTTTCCTTTTCAGAGATGAAATGTTCATTCAAATGAGATTGTATTTGTTCTTGACATGTGAAAGATGTTGTTTCGTTCAAGTGAAACCTCTATCTTCAAAATTTATGCCGAGTTTTTACCTTGTTTTTCATATCTTTTTAACCTAATACTAATGGGATTTGTCGTATCCAACTTATTGTTGCTCGTGACATATATTTTACAAATTTTAATTAAGTTTTAATATTTAATAAAACTTGTTTTATTCCTGGGTGTTACATTGCTCCCCATTTACAAAAATTTTGTGTGCAAAATTTAAGTTTACGCTCAATAACTTAAAGGAACGTGTAATTACCTTTATCCTCTGCCAAATCTTGAAACTCATGCTTAGTAGGCTCTTGTAGGATTTTTTTTTTTTTCAACCGTTCACGGGCACAAGGTCTTCCTCGTAATCGATATCGTTCTATGGATCCTTGTTGAGCTCCTCGAACAGCTTTAACTCTTTTCCTTTTAATTTCTCCAACTCGATCTGCATCACCATCCAAAAAGTCACCTGATTGTGCGAAAAGGTATATCATCTACGATGTGGTAATATATATGACCCATGTTGAAGTATTTTTTTTGCTTTAGTCCTCCCTAAAATCTAAATTTCTCCACATACGTCATGATCTAGTCGCCTTCTAGATGCAGGGTTATTGGAGCTATATCCTAAGTTTCTTGCAAAAAGAAACGATTTGACTTAGTCTACATCCCACACTATTATCCCGGTCTTCATACCTCATAAGCTCACCTTTTGTTAGGCCATCAACACAAAAGATAGATCCAGATTCATCAACCCGCCAAAGGCAACCCTTAGGCCCATTCATCACTTGAAGGAACACATCAAGCGCACAGGTTGCACCACACGAAATCCTTACCTCTACCACATCATTGTACCGGCATGCCAAAGGACAAAGCTAATAACCACCCCTAAAAGGGAATATCTGTTGCTCGACCACTACCATGCCCATGGATGGAGGGCGCCGCCCGGGGGGGTGGGGGGCTTTGGATACTCCAAATCGCCATGGTACCCCACAATTAGGGAATGCTACGTGGTAGAACATTTACACCAAGAGAAAGCTTCTACTACTATAAAGGGAGTAGTGACTGTAGTCAATCGTTCCCTCCACTGTTTGTGCCTTGCTCTCTTTTTCCTGTTCTATTCATTAACTTAAGTATCATATATAGGCATCTCCTATCGGCACACTCGACAAGTTTTCTTTCTCACCTTCCATATTTCTATTTTACAAGGCATTCTCAGCTAATTTTTTGGCGTGTGATCGGTGTAAGATAACCTTGTCGCAATTTTTTATTTTTTATTTGAAGAGCATTACATTAGGAAGTTCAACTCAGAGCTATGCAACACGAAAAAAGAAAGAAAAAAAAAAATAAAAAAGCATTTTCGTGCAAATCTCATGGTTGTTTATTATATTGCTTACTTTATTTTCGACCTACTACATAATAGGTTTCTTATTTCAAAATAACGATGTAAGTCAATTAGACATTGTATTAGCTGAATGTAGTGTTCAAGCTCAATTTCATCAATGAAATAATTGTTAGACTGAATTTAATATATATAATAGAAAACGCGCGTACTCCCGTAAATGATATAATTTTCATAAATTTCTTTTCTTTTTTAAGAAAAAAATGAAATGTATAAAACAATCCTTTAAAAGTAAATGTTTAGCTTTTCACTTGAATCTGACCGATGGATAGCAACAAGTAAAAAAAAAAAGGTATCTATTAAAAAATTAATAATTAATTGATATTTCTATTTTGTTATCTTTAGGATAACAACTCTTAACATATTGAATATCCTAAATTATTGCAAAATACTATCAATATATGTAAAAATAGAAGAAACATCATAATTTTTTTTCGTTACGTAAAGATAATCATTTGAGATGCAATGAAAAATAAAACATATGGAAGTTATTTATAAAGTGAAGATAGATTACATTCCATTTAAGTTTTTAGTCGAGTGTTCTTGACTATTTTTAAGTTTAAGTGCCTCTGGACAAGTGCTTGTGCATGTCTTGGAAGCTCGTTGATGAAAGTGGTTTTCTTCTATATATATATCAAACAGTATTTTGGTATATTACTGAGAGTACCACGTAGGTAGGGTTGGCAAAATGGGTTTGTGGGTCAATTTCGAGTTGATCCGTTTGACCCGTCAACCTGAACCCGACACAATTAGTTAAACAGGTCAACCCTACAAACCTAAACCTGACACGCTAATTTAACGGGTAACACGACACGACCTGTTAACCTGTTTAGTGAACAAGTTGTGTCATGCATGTCAACCCGACACGACACGTATGACATGTTTAGTGAGTTGAGTCAGGATTGACTCGACCCAAATCCAACACGATTAATTAACTTTTTATGTTTTACTCAAAAATAAAAAATAAGGAAAAATAAACAAAATAAATGGATTAGACGGGTCACCCACAAGTCAAGTATTAAGGTCATAAACAGGTTGACCCATTTATGACTTGAACTTGTTAAACCTAAACCTAAACCTAAACCCTATATATTCGTATCGAGTTCATGTCGAGTTCGTGTCGGATTCGCAAGTCATGTAAAAAATTGATAACCCTACACGTAGGTTTGGCAAATTTTAATACGACAAGTAAGCCCGACACAAATCTAACATAAAATTGTATAGTGGGTTAGGAATCATAACCAAAGATTTCCAAAAACCATATAACTTAAGATTGAAGGGTCTAACCCGTTTAATTAAATGAGCTAGGTTGTGATTGACTTATATAATCATATATATACTTGATACAACCCAAACCCCATATATGACATTTATAGCTGAAATTTTTTTACACGACTTATCAACCCAACACGAAATTAGCATGTTATAATTAAGGGGTTTGACCCATTTAATTAAATTGGTCGAGTTATGGTTGACTTATATAATCTTATATTTATATCTCAACACAACCCAAATGCAACACATGACATTTTATGGCTAGAAGTTTTTATACGACTTGCGAACCCGATACAAACTCAATATAAAATTAGTGAGTTAGAATCAAAGGGTCTGATTTGTTTACTTAAATAAGTCAAATTAGAATTAACTTATATAATTTTATAATTATATTGTGACAAGACCCAAATATAGTACGCGAATACGAATTACAATCCTATTACAATGTAGTACTTCGCATGAAGACTTGAAGTGTCATAGAATATTAGAGATACAAGAAGAGATGTATAGATTATGGGAAGGGCATGCCTCCAAGTCCTACCTTTCACAGCTGACCCTGGTCTTAGCTCCTAGAATCTTTTCAAGTCACACACAGACACTAAAGCATAATGATTTCTTTCTTTCAAATTTCATAAAATAACTTCAACAATACTATGAATAAACATGGTACCCAATTGAGTTCACTTATCACGCGATCGTGGCAAAATCAGCATTGCTTAATTAGATAAGTTGATTTGATATTTATTGTAATTAATTTATTATTATCATTATTTTATACTTATGGAGATCATCATGGAATGGAAATGATGTTTTTTATAGTCCACATTAGATTTTATATATTTAATGATAAATTTATTGTCATATAATAAAAATCTTGTCACATTATTTAATATTTTTAAATGATATCACATTATACACAATAACAAAATAAAATTTTAACCATAAAATAAACATCTTTCATTTCACTTCAAATTGAGAAAATCTATATTATCGTGAAATGAAGAGATCATATTCCATTGAAGAAGGCCTCAAATAATTAATTATTGATTAAACCATCAGATAAAGGATTTGGCTTATGTGTTGTAAATGTGCTATAATTTTTTCAATAGTCTAAATTAAAATTTAGACCATTAAACAAATTACAGTATATATATTAGAGTAATTATGTATATCTCACTTTATGTTTATTTTGTGTCTGTCTTTTAAATCATTGTTAAATTTATTATAGATTATTATTAAATTTTGATCTAATGGTGATTTTAAAATTCACGTCACTTTTGATAGGTACAAAGTAGACATGAAGATTGACTTGTATCATTACTCTACATATTATAATTTTATTTATTTATTTATTTTTTAATGTAATACCTAGACCAAATCTTCAAACAAATGTTTTACAAGATAAGATAAGCATGAATGGGTCTTGATTCTTGTTCTCACATGCACACCGTTGAAAAAGAAAAAGAAAGAAATAATAATAATAAAAAAAAGAAATAATTTGTCCAAGCTGACACACACAGCTCAGCTCATTCGCTCGCTCAGACAAAACCAATCCGGCTTGACATACCTGAGCCCCGGGCAAAATAAATAATTCCATCGCCTGTCTTTTCCGGTGAAAAAGAAAATTATTAAAAATAAAGAAATAAAAAACGATTGAGAACTGAGAAGTGAGAAGGAATAAAACCCGAGATATACCCCTCGAATATTCCAACTATACCCCTCGAATATTCTGTCCTTTAAACGTTATATCAATTATCACCCTCACTCTCCTCCCTAACGGTTCCTTACTCAATTCTCCTCACCATAACGCTTTGTCGCTCAGATTTTTCATTTTCCTTCACATTCTTTGTTATATTTACAGTTTTCTTTGCAACCAAACGCAAACTGAGAGATGAAATTCGGGAAGAGTCTAAGCAATCAGATCGAAGAGACGTTGCCGGAATGGCGGGACAAGTTCCTGTCCTACAAGGAGCTCAAGAAGAAGCTGAAGCTCCTCGAGCCCAAAGGCGGCGAGAGGCCGAGCAAGCGTCTCAGAGCCGAACCCGTTGATGGGAAGGATGGCATGTCAGAGGAGGAGATCGATTTTATTAGTTTGCTGGAGAACGAGCTCGAAAAATTCAACACCTTCTTCGTTGAGAAAGAGGAGGAATACATTATCAGATTGAAGGTGCTTTTCTCTCAAAGCTCGCTCTCCCTCTCTTTCTCTTTCTGCGAGATATTCTAGAAAAAGTTACTACCTGTGTTTGGTTGCCGAGAAAATATGATAGCGTAAATTTCAATTCTCGTTTTATATTCCTCTGTTTTCTCATTAACCAGACACAGATTTAGAAACTTTGATTCTTTCTACTCGCTATAGTTGTCGTTAATTATCTCAAGTTAGAGTTAAAATACTAGGAATTTATTGCCTTCGATCTTCTTTTTCTCTAGTTTTTACGTTTTAGGGGCAACTAATTTTCCAGGAAAATTATTTTCTTGTTACAACTCAAATGGTAGCTTAAACGCCGTCGTTCTATACCCAAACCGTCTTCGGTTAGCTCCGTTACAGCCGTTTACGTAGTGGAATTTTCATTAGCCTGCGCCTTTGAAGCTATTTTGCGCCGGTATTACTGCGCGTCACATGTGTCTTGGGATTCGTCTGGCTTTGGCCGCAATCCTCATATAGTTACTCCGCACGTGGACGGTTTTCCGCGTTTCCTGTCACGAGCCGTTAGACCCTTGGATCAGAATTTCTAGGAGTAGGAGTTTTTCGCATCTCAACCTTTAGTTTATACCCAAATCAATGGTTGAAATTTTTTGTTTGATTTTTTACTTCTCAAATATCAGACGATAATGGTTGAATTGTTAAAAAAATGATACCTGCTTTATAGCTGTTAATATTAAAATCAAATAAAAAATTCAATTTTGGAATTCCAAAGCAATGGATGGGATTGAAAGAACTCTACTCCTTTTGTGGTAGGGAATTTTGATACTAAACGGTTTACTGCTTTTGTCGTTGCGTCGCCGTTGTTTTCGTCGACCACGTCTAGTCGTTTACTGCTTTGCGTCACTGTTAATTGATAACGTTGTGGGAATCTGTCCGGCGGTATATTCCGTTAATTGATAGACGCCGTCTGGGGCTGCTTTTGGTCAAATGATCTTAGTCCCAGTAATTCCTATCTAATTTAGTAAACTCTGTTCTGTTCTTAAGATTTGACTTCAAAGTTTTGAAAAAATAGTAGATTTTTTTTTAATTGTCGGTTCAAACAACTACTAACAAAAATTGAGAGTCGGCGACTGCAGCAGGCGCGAAGTGCTTTAAACTCGTGTTCTAAGATTTGATTCCTATTTTCGTAGAGATCGAAAATGATTCTTTTTGTAGGGGATCAAATAAAACTGTGGTTAGTTGTCCAATTCAGTGGCTGGCCGTCGTGGCATATTCCATCTTATTTATGGGTTTTTGGGATCAAACACGTGCTCACAAAAACTAGGAGAATATAGTGATAATTGGGATGGGGATTCATAGCAATTTGGACAGTATACCGAGGACCCACCTGCTTAAATAAATTTTAGACTATTGGCTACCTATTCGAACTTGTGAGTTTTCTGCATGCTTTCTCACATTGGACTGTTAATTGTTGTGGATCTCAATCAGTAATCGGTGGTCGTAGTGCCGCCAAGTCCGACTTAGGCTGTCTTTGTCCCATGGTAAAATGATTTTCAAAAAATGTTTTCAACACTTTTGAAGATTTGATTTCTTGCATTCTATAAGATCTGATTCCAAGTCTCCTAGAACTAAAACTATTATGGGATCAAACAGTACTCTTTCAACCCACTAACTAAAAAGATAGGTTAACGTGGTCGTTAATTGTCCAATTTGAGCGAGTCTGATCTATGCATTTTTTGTGTGGAAGGTGAGATGTATGGGCACTTTTCACCTAATTGCTCTACTATAACCTTTAGATAACTGAAAAAAGAAAGAAGGAAGAAAAAATGTTTTTTAAAAGTTATCGGCTTTGACAATTTGTGCTGTGGTGGGATTGCAGGAGTTACAAGATAGGGTGGCAAAGGCAAAGGATTCCAATGAAGAGATGTTAAAAATTCGGAAGGAGATAGTGGACTTCCACGGAGAGATGGTTTTGTTGGAGAATTATAGCGCCCTTAACTATACAGGTACATTTTACTTTATGCTCAATTAATATAATATAAGGGGAAAAAGGTTATTTAAGCTCTAGGACAAAATATATGAGTGTACTTCGTCAATTTGTCTGGTTCACCCATTACTTTTATATGTGGTTCATATGCTTCCTTTTGACTCTGTTTTCACGAATATTCTGCAAGACAATTTCAGTTTTTCATATTTTAATTCAATCGGGAACTTTGCTTGCATTATCTTCTTTGAATTATAATATGATGAACTCTGCATGGATTATTGTACTCCTCACAAGACCAGATACGTGTATTCCTGTCATCTTACAAATTCATCAAGGGTATATTCTTCTAATATTTTGACCTCCAACAAATTTGAAGATGCTGAAGTTCTTTTGATATTTTGACCTCGTTTCAATTACCATTTAGGAATAAGAAATTGTACTAAAGAATCTCTGAATTTTGGCAATTTTATATACTCAATCCGATCTGGTTAATCAAAAAAATGGGTTGGCATTAGATTCTACATACGATCTCTTATATTTTGTATTGTTATATAATTTATCTAATCGTGTACTTGAATGATTTTCTATAGTTGACTATTTTTTTCTCTATGCAAAAGTCATCCAATATCATGTTGAATACTAATCTTATGAAGCATGACAAGTGTTAAAGATGTGTTATTTTGAAAGCTAAATGCTAATTTTACCTTAATGACACCTAAACATGCTCTCTCAACAGGATTGGTCAAAATACTGAAGAAGTATGACAAAAGAACAGGTGCCCTCATTCGCTTGCCCTTCATTCAAAAGGTCTTGCAACAGCCCTTCTTCACCACTGACTTGCTCTACAAGTTTGTGAAGGAGTGTGAGGCAATGCTGGACGGCCTCTTCCCGACGATTGAGCCGCTGCTGCAGCCGCAGCCGGCTTCAACCGAGGCAGCTGTTGGGACCGAGGAAGCTGATGGGGATGAAGGGTGTGCTCCAGAGCCATCAACATCTGCCACCAACAAGAATGAAGGGCTGCTCAGAATGCCCAAGGAACTCGCTGAGATAGAGTATGTGAAGAGCTTATATATGAAGAGCACTATAGCGGCGCTGCGGGTTTTGAAGGAAATTCGAAGCGGAAGCTCAACAGTTAGCGCTTTTTCATTGCCACCGCTACAAATAAGTGGACTTGAGGAAACGTGGAATAAAATTCCAGTCCTGGAACAAGTAGCCAAATAGGAAGGAAGTGGGACAAATATGTCCCATTTGTTTTTTTTTTTTATATTATCTTAATAATTATTTTTTTTCCTTTTTTTTTTCAATCATCTCTTATGATGCCTTAGATACTAACACGTGTAAAATGCCAAACTCAACCAGAGAAATGAATTCAATAGAATCGTAAGTTCTGTATAATAGAATCTTTGGGCTTTATAGAAGTGAGTGGTGTTTCCAGATTTGGCAATATTGTGGTTTATATTTTCAGCTCGACTACCATTTTAGCAGGTTTCAGAGTAGGGACCATCTAGGTGCCATTGAATAGGGGGATGGGACATGGGACATATATGTACGTGCAGCTAGAAAGATATTATCAATATTTGGCATGTTTGCGACCAAATCCTTTGAAAGAAATGTTACACGAAGTTCCATTTTTACACTACTTATTTACTTCCATTTTTACACTATTTATTTTCTAATGTGGCAGTTGCATAAAGAGAATAAGCATTTGGGATAAAAAAAATGTTGGAGCAAAAAGTTGACGAGGTAACGGTCACATTAGAGAATAAGCACTTGAGAGTACTCTCAAGGTGAAAGTTCATATAACATTTTTTATCCTTTAAAGATATCATCTTTTACAAGTTTCGTAATGGATATAAATTTTCTACAAATTGAATTATAGGAATATTTTCAACTAGTTTTTAAAAGTATCATATATCTCTTTAGCATGGAAGAAAGAAACACATGCTTTATTTATTTATTTATTAATATTATTAAAAAGGGACATAAATTTCTTGGTTTGTAGAAAATTTTTTCAAATTAACTTTTAAAAATAACATGTGTCATTTAAGCTTTTTTTAAAAAAATTGTATATATATATAAAAGCTAAGGGAGAGAAATAGAAATAGACAATATATCCCTTAGCCCTTTTTTTTTTTTTTGATATATACACATTTTCTATTGCATCTCATAACTAGAAGATGGAAGAAAAGGAGAAATAGACAATATGTTAGCAAATACTTTTACTTTGATATATCTTAACATGTGAGATTATTATTCAATTACATCGATTAATATGCCTTTTAATATTGATATAATACAAAAATTTAAATATAAAAATATTTGAAAGAGTATTGAAAAAAAAAAAAAGGACAGGAGAAGAGAGATATTTAAGTGGTTGAACAATTTTTTTTTTTTTTTTTCAAAAAAGGTTCTTAAGAGAAGTACGTTTCATAAGAAACATTATATGTTATCAATAAATAAATGTATACGGTAAGGTGGAAATATACCATCACAAGTATTTTTTGCATTGCTGTTGAGCCTGAGGCTATCGACCTAACCACACAAATTGTCGTCCCCATTTTTTTTATTTTTTATTTTTTATATTTTTTGAAAAATAGGGCTTTTAAAGCCTTTTGTAATGAAGGCCAAATCTTGTACATGAAGAAATAACTTAAGAGCATCTCTATAGGCCTTGAGGTGGTTTGACCACCTTAAAAAGAAAATGGAGTGGTCGAAACCACCCTTAAGCTTGTAATGAAGGCCAAATCTTGTATATGAAGCAACAACTTAAGAACATCTATATAAGCCCTTGGGGTGGTTTGACCACCCCTAAAAAAAAAATGGGGTGGTTGAAACCACCCTCAAAGGCTTAAGGGTGGTTTCGGCCACTCCCAATGATTGATTTAGAGGTAGCGCCACCCTCGTTTTTTTTTTTTCCTTTATTTTTTTTTTAATATTTAAAGTTTTTAATCTTTAGTAAGGCATAACTATGTGGACTTCCATTAAATATTTAAACGGAGGTATTATTTTTGTTTTTAGTCAAAATTATGAAATTATTTATTATACAAAATAAAATTAAAGTGATTAAAAATAAAGTTGGTAAACTATAAGAAGCCAAAAGGTATTTAATCATAATTGTTTTTCACTTTTATGTAACTTCAAACAACTCTTTTCAACCAAAAATAAAAAAGCCATCTTCAAAACGGATTATCAAACAAAAAGCTACAGCTAGCTGCTGGGGCGCTTTCTTTTTGACCCTTAGTGCACTTTAGAGTCAGGCTCTAAGTTTTTTATTCTTGGTATAAAAAAAAAAAAACAACTTCATGCTTTCATGCCAAAGGTTTTTATTCTATTCACACTATTACACGAACGGTAACTAATATTTATTAGGACTCTCGTAGGCTTTTAGCTTTAAGCTTTAGGCAAAAAAAAGTATTTAATATTTTAGAAATACTTTTTTTTTCTTTTTTAAGTACTTCTTCTCAAATACATGGCAAATCCCATCACAAATCTAAATGGTGAGAATTTTAATTAGAGAATACGACTTATTTAATTAAATTATTTTGATTAGAATTGACTAATATAATAATATTCCTCTCTCGACAAGTAACACAAGGGCTAATAACTTTTAACTCGATTTACAAATTCGACATGAATTTAAAATAAAATTATGAAGTTAAAATTAATAAAATTTGACCCATTTAATTAAATAGATTGAATTAAAATTAATTTATATAATCTTATATGCATGCCTCGATATCACTTAAACTCAACACAAACACGAATTCTCACCCCCAAATTATTACCAAAATACTGATTGATTACTCAATATTTGATTTAACGACTCCTACTCACCAAGTATCAATTCCTCCAACAAATAGTAGAAGATCAGCTATTGTGGTTCACTCGTATTATATACTTCCCATTTTATCGAATGAAACAAAAAGAAAAAGAAAAAAAAAAAAAGTAAGATATTGTGGTGAACAGTTCAAGCCGCGGCAACGTACCACTAGTAGAGGATAAAACGCACTTATAACGTACAAGTTGACCACTGGGTGTTTGTCAAAGGTGTAGAGTTTTTTTTTTTTTTTTGTTTAAAAAAAAAGAGTAAATTGATAGTAATATAAGCCATAAAAAGGGGGAAAAAAAATATTTAAAAAAATTAAATTATTTTGATATAAAAAAACTTTTTGTTTTTAATGAATTTTTTATTTAAATAGTAATAAAAAATTAGTGACATGATATAAAAAAGTATAAAAAAAGATTATTAAAAATTAATTAATAAAATATTAAAATAGAGTTGATTTTAAAGAAAAAAGAAAAAAAAGGAAGGAGAGTTAAGTAGTTAACAGACACGTGTTAGATCATGTTGCACTTGAACATACAATTAAATTGATTTTTTTGTTCTTTGGAGTACAATTAAGCTCATCATGTCCAAAGTGATGGATAGACATGCACCACGATTGACATCCAAAATAAGAATAATCATGAGGTGTTGGCCGGTATGTTGGATAATTCTGTAGATGCATATTGGAATGCCTGTGTGGCTACTTGATTTTTTAAAATAAAATCTACATAGACTGTTTAGGCACTAATTAATGAAACTCTTAAGATATATCAGGTACACGAAATCACTATTTTTTATAATATTTTTTTATTAAAAATGAAAGAAGTGATATAGATTAGCCTTGTAATGATTATCTTGATAGTCATGAGAGAATAAATATTTCTTTAATTGAGGAGAAAATTATTCCTCTAAATTTGAGAGAAATAATTATTCTCTCAATTGAAAGAATACTCATTAATTTTTTTATTGCCATTATAAAGTTAATTCATTTTATTTTTTTTATTCTTAATAAAAGCTATTTTAATGAGTAGTTATTTAGCATACCAAACATAACCTTAGAATACCTAATTAAGTTCATGAACATTAAATTAGGTAATTCAAGAATTCCATTATATGCCTGAGAATGATGTATTTGCATGCAAGTGATTAAGCTGATCATCATCCATGCAAACACAGTGCATAAAAGCTAATGTGAACACCCGGCCGCGAACACAATTAATTGAAGGAAAAGGAGAAAAAGATTATAGAGACAGATCTAGAGAGAAAGACTTCCCCGTGAAGGAATAAAAAGCTAATAAAGAATCTCCATTACCACCAATATGCTGTTGAAATCCATCGATCTCCAGCTCTCCAATAAAAAAACAAAAATAGGAAATGGAGATTGGAGGCCACTATCTTCTACTAGCCCCACGCGTCTCCACTAACAAAAAGGTTATAGGAATTGCCCAAAATTCTATGAAATAGACAAGCAACAAAGTAGCTTTAATCAGCAAACCCATATATATATTGATCTAACTAGTGCTACAAATTTGGAAGTGAGGATCGAGAAAGAAGCATCAAGAATTCCGAATTGGGATTAGAATGAATTTGATACAAGTGAAAATGGAAGCCATAAGGTTTGCTTTCCTTGTGATTTTGGTGGTGATTTTAGGTGTTGAAGGCCAACTGGGAAGTGGGTTTTATTCTTCTTCCTGCCCAAGAGCTGAGGACATAGTGAGATCCACCGTTGAAGCACACTTCAACAGAGACCCAACGATTGCGGCTGGCTTGCTAAGGCTTCACTTCCATGATTGCTTTGTTCAGGTCGATCGTTTTCTTCATCTTCTAATCTTCTATATATATATATGGTTTTTAATTAATTAGTTATATTATGAATATTTTCTGAAACTAAATTAATTAAAGACATGTTATATATATTTACTGGAAATAGATATCAAAATAAATCTTTGCTTGCGCGCACAGGGCTGTGATGGTTCGGTGTTGATTACGGGGTCTTCTGCAGAGAGGAATGCACAGCCAAACCTTGGCTTAAGAGGGTTTGAAGTAATCGATGACGCAAAATCACAATTAGAAGCCTTGTGCCCTGGGGTGGTTTCATGCGCCGATATTCTTGCACTCGCTGCTCGTGATTCTGTCGACTTGGTATATATATGCATAAAATCTCTCTCAATTTTATCAACACCCACATACACAAACACACTCGCACATACTCATAGATGCACACAGACACAGTACTCACACGTGCATGCCATCAAATTAAGTATGGCAAGCGATTCGGATTGGTCGGTCAAACAAATTCTTTAATTTATTTGGGTCAAATGGACCTAATACAACCTGTTTATTAAACAGGTCTTGGGTTCAAATAAATTCAACACGAATTGTTAAACAGACCTGTTTATTAAACAGGTCTTGGTTCAAATAAATTCAACACGAATTATTTATCAAATGGGTCGTGTTGTGTCACCTACTTATTTAAATGTGTCGTTTTAAAATTAAAGGGTCTGATCCATTTAAATACATTAACACAAACCCGACTCGCAAAACTCAATTGCTTGCCTGACTTTGGAATTGTTGGGAATCTAACTATATATATCCCCACGTATCAGAGTGATGGTCCAAGTTGGTCGGTGCCCACTGGAAGAAGAGATGGCAGGGTATCTTTGTCTTCCCAAGCTTCAAATTTACCTTCTCCTCTTGACCCTATCGCTGTCCAGAGGCAAAAATTCGCTGCTAAAGGCCTTGACGATCATGATCTTGTCACCTTAGTTGGTACTCTCTCTCTCTCGATCTCTGATCTCTCTGTTATAGTCATATATATAATTTTTTGGGGGATTTGTGTACGTGCAGGTGCGCACACCATAGGACAAACCGACTGTTTGTTCTTCCGGTACCGTTTGTACAACTTCACGTCCACCGGCAACTCCGACCCCACCATAAACCAAGCATTTGTGTCGCAGCTTAAACAACTTTGCCCCATAGATGGCGATGGCTCGAAACGCGTTGCGTTAGATAAAGATAGCCAGATGAAGTTCGACGTGAGTTTCTTCAAGAATGTGCGTGATGGTAATGGGATTCTAGAGTCGGACCAGAGGCTTTGGGGAGACGCTGCAACAAGTGACGTCGTGCAAAATTATGCCGGGAGCATAAGGGGATTGCTAGGGATAAGATTTGACATTGATTTTCCAAAAGCTATGATTAAAATGAGTAGCATTGAGGTGAAGACAGATACAGAAGGGGAGATTAGAAAAGTATGTTCCAACTTTAATTGATGAAGAAACCAACTCCAGGAAGATGCATCTGTAACTCATGACTATTTATGAAGAAAAAAAAAGTATAAGCTCCGTTTGTTTCGGCGTAAAATGATTTTACGTGTGTTTTTGGTGTTTGATGAGGCTACAAATAATAGTCAACACAAACTATTTTTAATTTGACCGAAAAATCTTTTTTAATTTTTGTAAAATAGTTTTTCCTTTTTAAATCCGTAAGCCATTTTTTTGAGTTTGAGCGTCACATTCTCAAATCGGTGGACCACAACCAAAACATCATCAGACCCTATCGGAACTTGGTTAGGACTCACCCGGGACATCGTTGGGACTCCATCAAGACCAGCTCGAAACATCGTCAGGACCCGCTCGAGACATTTTCCGGACCCGACTAGGACATCGCTGGGAACCGCCTAAGTCACTGCTCGAACTTGGTTGAGACTTGACCGGGATATCGCCAAGACTCGCCTGAGATATCGTTGGGATCCGACAGGGACATTTTTGGGACTCACTTAAGATATTTTCGAGACCTGCCTAGGACATCGTTTTAACTCATTCAGGATATCACTGGGATCTGCATGAACCTGGTTGGGACCCGCCCAGAACATTGTCGGGACATCGCTAGGACCCACCTGGGACATCGTTGGGACCCGACTGGGACTTGCACAGACTCGGTCGGGATCTGTTCGAGACATCGCCAGGACCTGACTGGGGCATCTCTGGGACCCGGTTGAGACATTGCCGGGATCCAGTTGGGACCCCGCCAAGACCTGACCAAGACTTGGTCGAGAGTTTGCCAGGACACCGTTGGGACACCTCTGGGACTCGGTTGTAACCTAGTCAGGACCTGCTCGAGACATCACCGGGTCCCGCCCGAGACATTTTCAGGATCTGCTTGAGACATTATCGGGACCCAGTTGGGACACTGTCGGGACCTCGCCAAGACCCGACCAAGACTCGATCACTAGTTCTTCGAGACCCGATCGGGACACTGCTGGGATCGGTTGTGACCTAGTCGAGACCTCGTCTAGACCCAATTAGGACCACACTGGGACCTAGTTGCCAGTCGAGATTTTATTTATATAATATATTAATAAAATTATATTAATATTTTAAAGTTGTGAATAAAGAATAATTTTTATAGATTAATATGATTGATTGAAAATATAAAAAATATTTGTAATTTTCCGGACGCGTTAAACACAAGAACATGTTTTTGGTAGAAATCATTTTTTGACGAAATTAATTTACGCTCAAACAAATGGAGCATAAGTAAAAGAAAATTGAAAATATTTAATTTTAGAGTAATGGAAAATTTGTGGGTTTGAAGAAATTAAACAAACCTACTGCAAAGTTGAAGTGTTTGATCGATGTTTTCAGATCGAATTCCCCAAACTAAAAAGTATGTTCAAAACATGTTTTCTATTTTCAAAATAGCAATACATGTTCCATTTGAAATGGTGTTTGGGTAATTGGTTTGAGAACAAAAACAAAAACAGGTAAAAACACAAAAAATGTGCAAACAACTTAAGTTGTTTCCGAAAATTGTCTTCTCATTTCTCTTGTACCGTAAATAAAACACGCAGAAAACCATTTTTCAACTTAAGCGCCGTTTGTTTCGGCGTAAAATGAATTGTAGAAATTATTTTACATATTTTTTGGTGTTTGGTGGGGCGGAAAATAATAGTCAGCGGAAAACATTTGCAGTTTGACCGAAAAATCTTCTTTAATTTCCATAAAATAGTTTTTCTTTTTTAAAACCATAAACCATTTTTTAAGTTTGAGCTTCTTATTCTCAAATTGACAAACCACAGCCAAAACACTACTCAACTCTGTCGGAACCCGGTCGGGATTCGATCTGGACATCGCTGGGATCCGACCAGGATATCGCTAGGACTCGGTTGGAACACCACCAAGACCGAGTGGTGATCTCGTTACAACATCGCCGAGACCTGACTGGGACTCGCCCAGGACATTACTAGGACTTGGTCGAGAGATTGTCGAGACTTGCCCTGAGACATCGCTGGGACATCGTCGGGACACCACAGGGACCCGGGTAGGACCTTCTGGGACACTGTCAGGACCCGGCCTGGACACCTTTGGGACCCAGCCAGGACACTGCTAGGACCTGCTCGAGACCGGACCGGGATATCACTAGGACTCGGCCTGGACACCGTCGGGGACCCAGCCGAGACACTGCTAGGACCTGCTCGGGACCCGACTAGGATATCACTAGGACTCGACCAGGACATCGCCGGGACTCAGTTGGCACATCGCCAAGATTTGCCTGGACACCATCGGGACTTGCTCGGGACCCCGTCAGGACATCAATGGGACCCGATCGGAACACTGCCAAGACCACGCTTGGGACATCGTCGAGACCCAGTCGGGACATCGTCGGTACTCGGTCGGGACACCATCATGACCTAGTCGGGACCCCGCTTAGACTTGGTCAGAACTCCACCGAGACTTGGTCGCCTGCTGGTTCCCAGCGGGGTCCCGAACAGGTTCTAGCGATGGTCTGGCGGTGTTTTGGCTATGGTCTGAGAATTTTATTAACTAAATTATATTAATATTTTAAGTTGTGCATAAAAAATAATTTTTATAAGTTAATATGATTGATGGAAAATATAAAACATATTTGCGATTTTCTGTACGCGCCAAACACTGAAAAATGTTTTCAGCGAAAAACATTTTCCTGAAAAATCATGAAATCATTTTACGCTCAAATAAATAGAGCCTTAAGTGCACAATAACGCACAATAAATGGCACCATCTCTAAGAATGTGGTTCGAGTCTTCACCACGTGAGATAATTTTTCTAAACCTTCTTCCTCTGCCTCTGCATTCATTCCTCCATCAATATGCTTCAATGAAAAAGGAGGAGCTCACAGATAATTTCCTGTTCCTCAGTTTCTTCGCCCATTCTCTTTGTCTCTCTATTATCTAAATTTTTTCTCACCCTTTCACTTCTCTCTCTCTCTCTTGTCGAGTTTTGATCTTGTGGAGATCAAATGACCACCGTGCTTTAGGGAGTGGGAGTTTCCATGGCTCTATCGGCCTCCAAGTCCATTGACTCCAGGAAATTCCATCTCCCATATTGCAGATCCCTCTCAGGTTTGGCTTCAATTCAATTTTTTTGTCAGGTTGCTCACTAAAATTTGAGCAAAAAGAAAATAAATAAATAAAAATTCATTCTTGAGTTTTGTTTTTCTTTCATGTTTGGTTTGGTTTGTATAACCTCATGGTCGTGTTATTAAGCACAGTCTCAATTCATTGAAAATTAATGATACTAAACGTGGGTTCGCTGATGATGATACGTATTCCTTTATTTTTTAAATAACTCCTGGGCTCACCCAAATGTAATAGAAGCCAAGACCTTTTACTTTGAGTCTTTTGTCTACTCATGTATTCATTGTAAAACTTGCAAGCTTCTCTAATTTTATCCCTTTTAAAACAAAGAATTTAAACTCTTATTGAAGTAAAGGACCCGAGTGGTGGGATTTTACATGCATCATCAACAGGATGTTGAAATTGGACTTAAATATTGGTGTTTATACTGGCATCATATTTCTATTCATCATGTATATGTATTCAATGTTTCTTGAAGTCAATCGTAAATGTTTCTATATTTGGTGTTTCACATTTACATGCCTTCTCTCTGTTGCCTGTTGTATGACAAATTTTGAAAATAAGACCATTACAAAAAATAAAAAGTAAAAAAAATATATGACAAGTAGGAAAAGTCAAATTTTTAAAAATATGACAATTAGGAAAATACAAATTTTCACATATATGAATGTTGGAGAAAGAATAATAATATTCTTAAAAACTCATATTTAAATGAAATAGTTAAAGTGGATCACTTCTTTGGGGAGCCGGATATAAGTTCTTTGAAAATGTAACTTTTTCCTCAAAATAGAAAGTAATTTTATGGAGTCGAATGCGAATGCTTTAAGGGGGATGTTTTATGTCCATTTTGTTGGCATTATTTGGAAGATAGAGATCATCTATTTTTCTATTGTAGCTTTAAGATCCGTTTGGGATTGTGATTTTAAAAAAATGCGATTTGAAAAAGTGACTTTTGAAAACGCAATTAAGCGTTTGGCAAAATCGCAGTTTGACCTTCAAAATCGCAGTTTAGCCTTTAAAATTCTGCGTTTTCAAAAAAGTACTCCCTTACCTGCGATTTGAAAATACTATTTTTCTGCGTTTTCAAATCGCAATTTTTTTAAAAACGCAATTTCCAAACAATCCAGTTTTTGTTATTTGATTTAAAATCACACTTATTGTTTTAATCGCAATCCCAAACGCACCCTTAGTAGGCATATTTTGAAAGAACTTTTCCAGATGTGCTTAATTGATGAAGTAAATGTTGACTAGGAAGACATTTTGAAATGGAGCCTTTTGAGGATCAAAGGTAGCACTATGAAATCTATATTATGCAGACTAAGTCGGAGTGCTGCTGTGTATTCTCTCTGATATTTTTGTCTAATTCATTTGTTTCACGCTGATGTATCATCCGTCATTGGAGAGCACAAAGGAGTTTAATAATATCAATCCACCCTTTTAATGGCTATATCGAGGTAAGGGGAATCCTTAACTCTTTCTAAGTATAATTTCATCGCATGCTTTTAAATTTAATGCCCTTTACTCTTTTATATAAATGCTTATGTGATAATAATATTATGCTTTACATGAAATGTCCTATATAAAAGAGCTTTCAACTTGAAAAATTATTTCAAGTCACTCAATCTTTTGCGGGTACAACGTTCCACTTTTAGGAAGAAGAATGTTTTATTTAGAGAAGGGTTTTCCATTTGCGGAGATTTATGAATATGGAAAGTATAGAGATGTAAAACCCTCGTAAATGTTACCCCAATATGTTTCAAGAGAAGTCAAAGGAATGAAAAAAAATTTATAAGATGAGCGTACATGTATGGATGAGATAATTTTGGCCCAAGAGAATTCAGAGAAAGCACAACATAGTATCGGTGCTGAGATGGAAGCACAACCCATTGAAGGATGTTAAAGAAGATGTGATCTATCATCTTTGCCAGACTGAGTGCACCAAAAAGTTAATCGGTTTGCCAAGAAGGCAAGTCTATGGCCACAAGCGTTGCCATGGTTACAAGGATTACACAACCCTATTATACTGGGCGTAATAGTTTACATGGCTCTATTTGAGAATGGTTGCTATAAGTAATATTTAATACTCTATTGAAAAGAGAGTGTTTTTCAATATGGTTTCACGGAAAAATCAATTTTCAAGAAAATGAATTTAATTCAATTGTTTTACGGTTGGAAATTTTCTTACCGAGTCTTATTCGCTCATCCATTTTTATGTTTTATTTTCAAGTTATAAGCAACATTGATTACGAGCTAGGCCAGGATGGGGGCTTAGGAGAGCATTAGAGTTCTTATCATAATACTCATCTTTATTTTAAATAAGTGCACTAGCACAAAACTTACATTTTTATGAATAGTTTTTAGTGACTAGTTTTGATGTTATTCAAACTAAACGTTTCTGCATTAAATTTGATACTATTTTCTTAACATATATCAAATTCAGCATTTAGTTAACTGCTTTGGTAAACATTATAATGCTTTGTGCATATGTGAAACAAGTTGACAAACCTAGCACTAATAGGCTGGGGGCATTAGAAAGGATCTGTTAGTATTGAATGGTTAGATTTTAATGATGATTGAATTAACAGTTATTTTCTATTAATTTTGAAAATACATGTCTGTTAATGTACAAACATTAAAACTACTAAATTGACATTAATATAGCCCACTTTATATCAGTTTTAAATGCATTCAAATTTTCTCTTCTTCTATCTCTCTCAAAATCTTTCTACAGTTTTAAAATTTGCGTCTCTCTTTTTGCTATAATAGAAACTCTAAGGGTGTTATTGTTTGGTTTGTTTTGTGTAAAACACAATCAAACTTTAGAGGTAATTTTCTTGGCTCTTTTATGTCGTGGAGAAATGTTTCTTATAATCCAGTGCACACCAATTAGTCAGAATTTGTGAAGGCAAATAACTTCTTAAGAAAAGCAACTATATAATGCACCTTTAGAATATATATATATATATATAATAATATATATTCCGGAGTAATGCTACGGACAGGTTGTTGTCCGTTTTCCATCAGTTTTTAAACAGCTGACATGGTTAACTCAACTGTGGTTGAACATTTTAAAAAAAGAAAACAAATAAAAAAAACACGCACGCTGCTCTCTTTGGTTTTATTCTTCCCCCCCCCCCCCCATTTCTTCCCACCAAGCCGCTTCTCTCTCTCTCTAATAAAAACCCACCACCATCTGCGCCCAACACTGCTGTTGAACACACTGGCTACGGCGACGGCAACGTCCACCCACCACGGCCACGACGACACTGCCTCTCGCCCCTGCAATCTCTCTCTCTCTCTCTCTCTCCACACCTTCAGGGGCCACCATTGCCGTTGAATGCACCGGCGATAGCGACACCAACCCTCCACGGCCACGAACGTCTAAAAGGTATTTTTTTTAATTGATTTCTAATTATTCCCCAAGATTTTTAGGGGAAAGTTTGTTGCTGTTTCTATTTGTTTAAAATGGAGCTGTTGTCTTTGATTCTTATTTAGTTGTTCTAAATTGGTGATATTGGGGTCTAGGTTTCTGGGAATTTATGGGCTTTGAATTATGTTTCTTTGAATTTATGGTCTGGGATGGGAAAAATTGGGATGATCCAAGTTCTTTTTCTTGTTGTATATGGGTTTTTCTTTTTAATGAAAAGATCCACTCAAACATTGCCGTGTATATGGATTTTTAATTTCTGTAGACTATATATTATCTTTGTCATTTGGAGTTTTTAAGCCAATGTAGTTCCCGGTTTCAGACACTCAGTTGGGTATTTGTATAGAGATGAGGTTCTAGTAGCTCATATGGTTGGGAAGTTGATGCATTTATAAATATCTCTCAAAGTTGGCCATTTTAAAGTTCTTCATTGAAGCTGACATCTCTCCAGAGCTCAGATCATTCAAAGGAGATTTCTTTAACTTTTCTTTGCAAAGTCGAGGTAAGTGTCATTTTTCTTTTTATTGTTTAATTTTGTTTTCTATCCACATATTGCCTCTTTTTTTTTTTTAGGATTTACACTATAGCTTTCAGATGAAAGGAAGTTCCCGTAGTTTCAAAATTTTGAGCTCTTAAAAGAAACCTCTATGATGCTGCAAGTATGAACATGCCTTGTGTATATCTAGATTTGTGAGTTGAGAATAACTTCTGTAAGGTCTTGGCACAAACCAAGACCTTTGTGCCTTTCAATGAAAGTTTGACACCTCAGCTGAAAACAAAAAAGCTAAATAATATCAAAACACCGGATCACACCTCTTCATAAAAAAACAAAAAAAAAACCATCTTCTTCCACTCTCCGTCTCTCTCTCACGCATATGTCTACCTCTCACAATCTCACTCACCCATACTCTACCTCTCTCCCACACAGCACCGGCGAGGAAGGTATCAATGGACAGATATTGCATATATGGTTATCTAGCGTCAAATCGGATCTTCACATTCCTAACTAGCTGATGCTACTTATGATTTCCAAAGAAACCCAGGAAAACATTGCTGCTACCCCCAACATCATTTGCCTCTCTTTAATAAGAATTCACAAGCTGATCCACCAAAAATCAAGAGCAAAAACTAAAAAGCCTCCAAATCTTGTGCAAAAAGCCTCTAAATCAAGAGCAAAAAACCTCTAATCATACAAATGTATTCTTTACAGGGATGGGTGAAGAAGCCCATATCTCACAAAATTAAGAACATTATACATACTAAAATTTCGAAAAAAAAAAAAAACCAAGAAAGATTAGATCTGTATTTCTGAGCAATTTCGAGGGCTAGATTTCGATGAAGTCGAGTCCATCAACGGCTAAACTATTTCAGATAACACTCATGGGGGAGGAGCAGCGAAACCAGCAGTGGCGTGGGTAGCGGCGATTCTCAAAGCTCCCCGTATGAGCGGCATGTCTGGGAACAATGGCTTGGGTGGAGGATTTTCTTAGAGCCCCTAGCGTGGGTGGTGGCGTTCGGCATGGGCGGAATTCTGGCTTGGGTTGCTCCTCCTCGCCGATGCTGTGTGAGAGAGAGGTAGAGGATGGGTGAGTGAGAGGTAGACATATGCGTGAGAGAGAGAGAGAGAGAGAGAGAGAGATAGAAGATGGGTTTATTTTTTAAAGAGGTGTCATCCGGTGTATTGATATCATTTGGTTTTTTTGTTCCAAGCTGTGGTGTCAAGCTCTTATTGAAGGGCACAAAGGTCTTGGTTTGTGCCAAGACCTTATAGAAGTTATTCCCTTGTGAGTTTCTTAGAGGATTTGTTCCTACAATAGGAAAATGACTTCATCAATGTAAAGCAGGTACATTTTGGAAGACAGAAACCTGCCCATGGTTTTTGGAAAGAGCAATTACTGTCATTTAGGCTCCTAAGAGCATGTCCAAGAGACACTCTAAATGGCCCATAGTAGCTATATTTGGCTATTATAGGGTCATTTTCTTCCTCCAGCAGATCTTTTATAATAGAAGGTTTTGAAAATTTTACTACAGTGAACTTTCATATGTGAAAGTTCACTGTAGCAGCTTTCACTATTATTATATTCATTTCTGCCCCTGTCTGATTATTTTTTTATTGGTTTAACGAGCTTTTTTTCTTCTTCCTCTCTCCCTTATCTCGCTCTTTCTTTTTCTTCTTCTCATCTTCACCGAATTGATACTCCTCACAGGAAATCCCTTCTCTCCCTCTTTTGTCTCCCTTTTTCTCCATCTTTCTTTCTCTTCTTCTCATCTTCGGTTAAAATGAGTATTACTTGTTTAAAATTTTGGACTGTGTTGGTTCCTCCTAACCAAATGGGTATTGCTTGTTTAAAATTTTGGGTTTTCTTTGGGTGTTTCGAGTGGCTGGATGGATGTTGATTTGGAGAGTTCTTAGTTTGACATTTCGGTGGGTATGCCCTGTTTTGCCAAAAAATTTAGGTGGCTTTGATGTGGGTTTCAACCCTCTTGATTTTTGGTTTGAAATCACCGAATGGGTGTGAATTGAAGTTTGATTTTCTAATTTTTTTGATTGTGTTTGTTAGCAAAGTTTTGGTGGCTGATTGGGTGTTTTGTGTTGAAATTTCTTAAGTGTCTTATTGCCATAACCGAATGTAAAAGTGAGTAAGTTTTGGGTTCAAATCATCTTGGTTTTTCTCGAGCTTTGCTATGCTATTCCATGAACCAGAAGTTCATGGATGAGCACCAGACGACTGCTGTGATGGGGCTTGAAGAGAGAGACTGAAGAGAGAGAAAGAAAAGAAAACAATACAAAAAGATTAAAAAAATAATATTTTAAAAAATAAAGAGTAGAATAGAAAATCTATTGGAGTTAAGATAGAAAATGAATAGCTAAAATAGAAATGTGTGCTTTTTGAGTAGCTATTTTAGCTACTATTGCTGGAAATACTCTAAGACAAGAATAGACATTCCTGGAGGCTTTGTATCATTAACTCATACTTCTTTCACATTTTGTTTTAACAAGACCATATCTATGGAGCTATGGCAAAAGCAAAATGCTAGGTGGTGTCTTGGCTGTATGTCTATAAGATAGATGATTAAATAGTCTATTTGTTAGTGACTACTTGTAGAGAAGAGAAAAGAAAGTGCAAATGAAAAAGAAAAGCAAAACTATCTGTTTTTACATAGATATATCTTTGTATTCATATTTATGTACATGACTATATGTATGTATCGATGCTTGTGTATGTATATAGAAGTGTATGTGTGGAGTGTCTCATTCAATATCTTCAAAATAAAAGAGAACAAAAAATGGGCCTTAGTTGACACATACAAACTTCTATGAGGTAATTTTTTTCTCTAAATTTTTTACCTTTCGATTTTTGTGAATCTCAAAATCACATGATTTTGAAGGGCTTTTGTGAGGCTATTCTTATATTGACCTGGAAGGGAATTAGGCTCTTTGTCTAATATTTATGTTTCTCCAAATAAACTTTGCGAGTGTAAGAGTAATGGAGTTTTAGATTACTTTAGTGTTTTGGTGCTATTTGCGTAGCTTTTTTTTTTTCTTTCTTCTAATTAGTGCTATTGGCGTAGTTAGATACTCTTTTTCCATCCCCATATTGATTTATTTTCTATATCTAATGATCGTGCTACAAAATCCTCATATTCTCTCCCTTGTACTACTGTATGTGTACCTATATACGTATGTTTGTATAAACGTTTGTACAACTTTTTACCTTATTTTGTTTTTACATCTCTGCATGCTTTGTGTGTGTGTTGTTTTATTTACTCATTTCTTTTATATTATGTGCCATGGTATGATTTTTGAGTAGCCTTTGTAGATTGGGTGAATAAATAATTGTCTTGAACGCCTTATGCTGATTAAATGCTAGTAATTTGTCTCTAACAAAAATTTGGGTTTCTTCTACAGTATTGACTATTATGTTTGATATTATTTTTCCTTCGTAACATTCTCCCTATTTTACATGAAAGTCATTGCCATTGAAGGTGGGATCTCAATGAATTTTTTTTTTTCTTTTACATTTTTTGGCATGATTATTTCTCCAAGGAAAAAGCAGCTGTTGCAAAAGAATGATGACGAAAAGTTCTCAACTTTCTTTTATGTCGTCTGTTGTCTTCTTTACGTTGGATAGTTTGATTTTGTTATAAAGTAGGTATTTGTAACTTTAATGATTGTCACTGTACTTGTAAACCAACTAGAAAAAATTGAACACTTAGATAGCCAAGTTCCCAAATTGAATGATAAAATTTTGTTAATATTCCCATAAATCACTTATTTTTCTTTTGCAATATCTTGATTGTAACCTTTTGGAATCCACAATTCCATCTAGTTTGTCATATGGATGTCCATTGTGAGATTTAGCTTGAATTCTTACCTGGCTGCTAATAGATGCTAGTGGCAATGCTAGTATGCCACGTTCACGTCTTAAAATTTGGACTGGCTATGTAGTGACAGGATTTAAAATGGTAGATAATTGAGGACGTAAGAGGAACATTCAAATGTGAAATGATATTCCGCTGAGATAGATTAGAAGTTGTAAGACAACGCTGGAAAAATGGAAATAAAAAAAAAATCAATTATCCAGTGAGGGGGAAAAAAAAAAAAGGTATCGCATGTCCTCTAAAAACCAAACTGCAATCAGCTCAGCAAGGGAGCATAAAATGAAGACTAAGCACATGCATATGCCACTGGAATACACTTGCCCAGGACAACCAGTGGTTAAAAAAAGAATTGTAGTTTTACAAATTAGGCAAAAACCAAGTAGGTTGCAGATTCTCATGTCCTCAGCATCCCAAATCCCCAAGGCAGCCTTCCATCACGTCCCAACGCTACTTGCCTTCTCTTTCCTACCGGCCACCTCTGGTTTGATCAATTTTTTAGTCAGGATCGCGGTCGTCGTCATGTGCCTTCAAGCCTAAACTCAAATCCAAAGTGCTTTCATTCAGATCATGGCATACTAATTAGTTTTTGTCCTGTGACAAAATAAAAATCCAATTCAACATTGCATGTAATCTTTCAAAGCAAATAGTTCAGTAGCAATGTAGGATTGAGCTCATAACATTAACAGAGAGCAGAAATTTTTAAACTAGAAATTTTCCTCCACCAATCTCTAGGATTGCAGCCAGAAATTAGAAAACAATGAAATCACTTCATCTTAACCTAGACGGATATTTTTTTTAATAACTAATCTTCCAGACATTCAAAATGAAATACTTTGATTTTCTTAGTTTCTAATATGGTACAAATAGCTAGGTAACTAGCAACCCTACAACTCACTTGTTATCATGAGAACAGGGTAGTTCCCTGCAACTCATTTGTTGCAAATTATGGAAGTAATCTAATAAATAGCAAACTGGCGTCAAAATCTCAATAGTACAAACTTCACCAATCTTTTGGTTGCAATGTGCCAAATTTCTCTGATGAAGTAATACAAATTTTGATAAATTATGAGCCAAATCACATTCTAAACTCTGAAATTTACAAGAATTTGACCTTTTACAATGAAGTATATTCTAGTAATTCAATTAAATATCAACAAGTTCTTAGATATTCCATAATACTATGTGGATGTCAATTAGCAGTTCAATTCCAAAATCAATATTCAAAGCATGTGCATTTATTCAAATTATAATACTACAGAGTAAAAAAAGGGGGCTTGAGTTACAACAACAAACGATGCAAATACTATGATCTATAACATTTTAGCAAAGCCACAAAATCCAGAATAAAGTTCTCAACTGAAAAGGGATGGTTGCCAATGCACAAGGTCAACTCAAGTTTATTGTAGAAGTATAAGGGGGCAGAGTGAGGGACAAAAAAGAGAGTACACATATTCATCTAATCATGATTAGCAATTCTCACCATCCACAAAAATTAAGACATATTAGAAACTTCGGATGAAAATATTTAACTCCATTTGTACAAGAAATCAAGCAACAAATATTTCTAGCAAACGAAAAAGTCCAACTTTCTTTAAGAAAACATCTCAAGTCTCTTGGAGTCATTTTAGTTATGAATTCAAAAAAAGAAAAAGAAAAAGTCATTTTAGTTATAATTCATCTCTAATATTCTAGTTTAATGCTATGCAACCTGTACTCAGGTTCGTTTAAATTAAATCCATCAGCAATTAGTATATAATATAGCACTTCTTTTTCAATATACCCCACCAATTTATCCATCACCCATGCAAGATATACTGAGCCCTCTCTTTTCTCTTCTTCTCTAGATCCTATAAGAAAAGAATAAGTACAACACTTTGCTTATGAATTATGACTTCTACTTACAGATTTGATCCATCAAATTAAAAACTGAAAAGCCTACACGGCTAAAATATTATTAATTAAAGTAATACCAAAGGGTTACTTACTAACCTTAACTTCCACTAACCTAAACGACAGTAATTGCTCTTTCTAGAAACCTTGGGCAGGTTTCTGTCTTCCAAAATGTACCTGCTTTACATTGATGAAGTCATTTTCCTATTGAAGGAACAAATCCTCTAAGAAACTCACAAATCTAGATATACACAAGGCATGTTCATACTTGCAGCATCATAGAGGTTTCTTTTAAGAGTTCAAAATTTTGAAATTACGGAGGTTTCTTTTAAGAGGCAATATGTGGATACAAAACAAAATTAAACAATACAAAGAAAAAATGACACTTACCTCGACTTTGGAAAGAAAATTTGAAGAAATCTCCTTTGAATGATCTGAGCTCTTGAGAGATGTCAGCTTCAACGAAGAACTTAAAAATGGACAACTTTGAGAGATCTTTATTGTTGTTACCATGCACAATTGTGATGAATAATACGGAATCGATAAGAGAGAGAGTAAGAGAAAATTGAGACAAGGATTTACGTGGTTTGGCAAGTTGTGCCTACTTCCACAGGGAGAGTGCGGCTATATTCACTATTTAATATAGTGAATATATTAAATAGTGATCCATAATACTTCTCTTTATAACTAAGAGAATATGAGCCACTTGTTCCAACATTTATAAATGCATCAACTTCCCAACCATATGAGTTACTAGAACCTCATCTCTATCCAAATACCCAAATGAGTGTCTGAAACTGGGAATTACGTTGGTTTAAAAACTCCAAATAACAAAGATAGTATATAGTTTATAGAAATTGAAAACCCATATACATGGCAGTGTCTGAGTGAATCTGTTCATTAAAAAGAAAAACCCATACAACTGAACAAGAATCAAAGACAACAGTTCCATTTCAAACAAATAGAAACAACAAACTTTCCCCTAAAAATCTTGGGGAAGAATTAGAAATCAATAAAAAAAAAAAAATACCTTTTAAGCTTTCTAGGCCGTGGAGGGTGGAAAATGTCGTTCGTGGCCGTGGAGGGTGGGTGTCGCCGTCGCTCGTGTGTGCAACGGCAATGGTGGCCGGAGCCCAAAGGTGTGGAGAGAGAGATCGCGGTGGCGAGTGGCAGTGTCGTCGTGGCCGTGGTGGGTGGGCGTCGGTGCCGTCAATGTCTCTAGTGCTTTCAATGGCGGTGGTGGGTTTCCACAGAGAGAGAGAGAGAGAAAGAGAATCAGGTGGGAAGAAAAATGGGGGGAAGAAATGAGGGGGAAAGAAAAATAAATCCGTGCAATTTTTGCTTTTTTTTTTTTTAAAAAAAAAATATCCTAACCACAGTTGAGTTAACCATGAGAGCTCATAAAAAACTGATGATGAACGAATATGAAACCTGTCCATAGCATTACTCATTTTTCAGTTTTAAATTTCTATATTACCATAATGTCTATACTTACTGTTATTCATTTTCTCTCCTTGCTAACAACGTAGTGTAAAACAAACTTAGAATTGAAAGCGACAACTGTTTTCATAATGATAAGGTAACACCCTAATAAATATTTTTGTAAGAAATTTCTTACAAATCAACTTTTGGCATTTATTTCTTGCATATAAGAAGCATATATATATTTTTGGGTTAAATACAGTTTACCCCCTTGAAGTATAGTCACTTTTTTGATTTGGCCACTGAAGTTTAAAAAGTGACAATGTACCCCCTCAAAGTTCAAAAATTTCTCAATGTCGCCACTCCGTCACTCTCAGCCGTTTTCATTGACGAAATTAAGGGCATTTTGGTCTTTTCCCAATATATATATATGACTTCGTTTATCTGTGTTGTCTGTCCTCCACCTCCGTGACCTTTTTGTGGACTAAGCG
>FXXK01000606.1:247756-264688 GCA_900184695.1 Betula pendula | reverse complement strand
GCGAATTTGCATAAAGTGGGGTTGTCAGGAAGAGTCCTCTCACAGACGGAGATTACCTATATATCCATCCATCCATAGAATTAAAGAGCTAACAAGAAAAAGAAAAAAAAAATGCATTACCTGAGAGAAGAAGACGAAGAGGCACAAGACTTTGATGAAAACAAATGCACCTCTGACAGGTGACAGAAATCTATTTCGAGACCACTTCTGCAAAACTTTCTCCCTCTTCTCCATGGATATACCAGAAAAGCTATGAATGAAGGGCCATTTCTTACAAAAACAAAGAGACCCACAAAGCAAAAAGGTACCCAACCGAAAGAGATGAGAGCTGGGGGGGGGGGGGGGGGACTGTGAGACAGAGAAAGAGAGGGAGATTGAGGCTGGGCGTGGGTAGGAAATGAGAAATGAAAAACTGAAACGCACGGTGAAACTAAACCGGTGCGTTTCAGATTTTTTTTGGTTAACGGGTTACCCGGTTACCCGCCGGTTGACCCGTCTGACCGGTAACTTACCGGGTCATAAACGGGTCAACCCGTTTGACCTGGTAACCCGTTAAGCTAAACCCAAACCTGAAAAATTCGTGTCGTGTTCATGTCGGGTTCGCGGTCGTGTCAAAAATTGCCACCCCTACCCCCAATGACCAATGGGGTGGCTACGGCCACCCCAAATTTTCTTTTCTTTTTTTTTTTTTTCTTGTTTTTCGTATTTTTTCTTTTTTTCTTTTTTTTCTAATTACTATTTTTTTAAAAATCCGATTTACCCCCTTCCATCAAGCCCCAAAAAAGGACGCCGTCAAGGATCTCCCTAGGCATTAGTCGCATTACTAGGAGTATAAAACTGGTTGCGATTGTGGTTATTAAACAATAAGCGCAACCGCAACCGCAATCGGGATCTCCGATTTGTCCGTTTTTAGTAACCGCAACCAGGGTCCGACCCCGGTTGCGGTTGCTAATAACCGGTTATTAACCGGTAACCTGTTTTTACATTATGAGTTATTTTTTAAATTTTTTTTACCTCTTTTTAGGCTTTTTTAAACTCACTTTTTGATTTTTTTTAAGTTATTTTATAGTCGCATAAAATAAAAATTAGAAATGACATAAAAATAACACATGAACTTAATAAAAAAAAATAACGTAAAAAATTACATTGAAAAAATAACAACATTATTGTCATTATAAATTTCACAATATTACAAATCCTTTAGTATACATAAAAATAACAACATTACAAATCTCATATTTCTTTTGAATCTTTTCCTTCCTCTTTTTTCTTCACGCCTTTATCACAGTGTTCACACTTCACTGTAATTAGTTGGTTCACTGGCATAGAAATAGCAACATTAAAATAGAAATAACAACATTATAATTTCTATCCAACATAAAAATAACAACATTACCTGTAAGATATTTCTATCAAGTTACAGGATATTTAGTTACACTATACCGATCCCTTAGGCCTTAGGTGTTAAATTAAATTAATTAATTTTTAAAATATTATATATATATATATAAACCAGTTACCCGGTTAATAACCGGTTTTTCAAAATCAATAACCGCAGCCACAACTGGCCTAGCCGGTTATCCAGTTATCCGGTTGCGGTTATTTTTGATTTTTCGGTTTGTCCGATTATCCGGTTATAAGCGGTTAATAACTGCCTCGCTTGTACACTCCTACGCATGACCTTGCCCTAAGGAAACAAAACACATAAACCACAAAAAAAAAAAAAAAAAAAAGAAAAAAAAATCCTTGGAATTCTATCAAGAAATCTCGTCTGTGAAAAAGTAATAAAAAAAGAAAGCTTTAAATTAAAATAAGGCAATTAATTCACATAGAAAAAAAGAGTTGTCATCGATAATCACACAACACACAAACCCCCAAAGAGAAAATGTGGATGGTCGAAACTATCCCCAAAAGCCTAGGGGGTTGCTTGGCCACCCCCATTTGACCTGAAAGAGAGAAAATGGGGGTGACCGAAACGACCCCCAAAGGCTTAGGGGGTTGCTTAGTTACCCTTATTTGGCTTAAGGTTGGTTCGGCCACCCCCAGATTTGCTGTTAGGGGTTGCCTAAACCACTCTCATGCCAAAGGTGGAGTGACCGACCACCTCCATCTTGCCCTAGGGGGTGGTTGAGCCACCCCAAAGCCCGGCCTAGGGGTGGCCGCACCACCCCCAAAGAGGAAACGGGGGTAGTCAAAGCACCTCTAAAGGCTTAGAGGGTGGTTCGGCTACTTCCTTTTGACTTGAGGTGATTTCAGCCTTTCTTAACGGCCCTTTGGGTGCTTCGGCCTCCCCTTTTGGTTGCAAAGGGATGACTCGAGCCACCATTGTTTTTTTTGTTTTTCCAAATTTTTTTTTTAATATTTAAATTTTAAAAGTTTAAATTTTTATTGCCATATAGACTTTAGTTAAATATTTTGATGGATGTATCATTTTTGTTTTTAGTCAAAATTATAATATTACTTAGGATACAGAGTAAAACCGAATTAGCTAAAACAAAATCGGTAAAACACAATAAGCAAAAAAGTATTTAACCATAATTTTTATCACTTTTATGTAACTTCAAACCGGTCTTTTAGATCAAAAATAAAAAAGCGCTCTTCAAAACGGATTATCAAACAAAAAGCTACAGCTGCTGGAGCGCTTTCTTTTTTACCCTTAATGCACTTTAGCGTCAGGCTCTAAGTTTTTTATTCTTTTTTATTTTTTATTCTTTTTTAAGATAAAACTTTATGCTTTCATTCCTAAGTTTTTTATTCTATTCACACTACTACACTAACGGAAGTAACTATATTTATGAGGTCACCTTCCCCTTTTCTCTCATTTGCTTATTAAAAAAAAAAAAAACTATATTTATTAGGACTCTTATAGGCTTTTAGCTTTAAGCTTTAGGCAAAAAAAAAAAAAGTATATAATATTTTAGGAGTACCCTTTTTTTTTAAGTACTTCTTCTCAAATACAAGGTAAATCCCACCACGAATCTAAATTGTGAGACTTAATATTACGTGAGAGGATGCATTATTACTCTCCCGACGATTTTTGACATAATTTGTGAACATAAAATTAGTATATTAGAATTAAAAATTAGACTTATTTAATTAAATTAATTGAGTTAGAGTTGACTAATATAATATTATATTAATGTCTCGACACGTACGTGACATAAGGGCTAACAACTTTTGATATGATCTGCAAACCTGACACGAACCAAATATAAAATTAAGAGGTTAAGATTTATACTCATGTTTCGACACGATTAGAATCCAACACACAAATAGGGGTGTGCAAGTTCACCGCCTACCGTGTACCGACCATCTTCGACCGCTTACCGCTCAATGACGGCCGATAGGCGGAAGAAAAAAATTTCTTCCGACATTTGTCGGTCGGTAGGCAGAAATGATTTTGTACCTACCGACTTTAACCAACTTTAACCGACATTTACACTCTCATAATCAATATAATTGGGAATGAGGAAAATTCAAATTTTGAGAAATCCAATCATGTTGTGCCACATCACTTTGTAAGAGTTTTATGATGTCACTATGAGAATGTGAATGACCGACCTAATAGGTTTGTGAATATTAATTATTAGAATATGAATTTGAAACAGGTTTTTATATTATTGGGTCATATTACATTTTGAAAATATCAACATTTTTTTTAAAATGACCATATTATAAAACCTATTTTTCTACCCAAAAAACGCAAAGGCTTGAAGGTCATAACCTAAAATTTAGCTCAAAAAGTGCATGGGCTAGCCCAACCGAATTGAAAATTTGGCCCAGTTCAACCAACATTTTTGACCGTCAATTACCAACAAAGTCAGTAATGTCGGTAGGCAAAACAAGCCCACTTGCGATAAAGTCGGTACAATTTTCGACATTACTGACTGTAGTTTGGCGAAACGCGAAAATGCTATTTTCGACATCGACGAACACCCCTACACACAAACACGAATTCTCACCCTAAATTATTACCAAAATATTGATCGATTACTCAATATTTGATTTAAAAACTCACCATGCATCAATCCCTCCAACAAATAGTAGAAGATCAGCTATTGTGGTTCACTTATATTATTTACTTCCCATTTTATCGAATGAAAAAAGAAAAACATAAGATATTGTGGTGAACACTTGTTCAAGCCACAACAACGGAAAAATGATCATTTCCATTTCAAAGGAAATGAAGAGTATTCATTTAGTGTAAAAGGAGTAGCATTATTGTAATAAAAAATGCCACTCTTTTTACACTAAATAGATTCTCTCCATTTCCTTTGAAATGGAGAGGATTTGGATACACAACAAAGTACTAGACTACTAGTGGAGGATAAAACACGCTTGGACATCGGTCTTAGATTCCATTGCACTTACGTCGTACAAGTTGGTCATGGGGTGTTTGTTAAAGGTGTATGGATTTGTTTTTTTTTTTTTAAATAATAATAAAAAGTTATTGATATAATATAAAATAAAAAGAATGTTGTGAATTTTTTTATGAAAAAAGTTGTTATTTAGTGAGTTTTTTATTTGAATAATAATAAAAAGTGAGTGATGTGATATAAAAAGTAAAAAAAAAAGTTATTAAAAAGTTATTGTTATAATATTAAAAGTGGAGGTGATTTTGAAGGAAAAAAAAAGGGGGGAGGGGGCAGAGGAGAGGGGAGGGGGGAGGAGTTAAGTAGTTAACAAACACATCCATGCATGTCAACGCGCTTGAACTTGGCTTAGATAATGTTGCAGTACTTGAACATACAATTAAATTGATTTTTTTTTCTTCTTTCTTTAGAGTACAATTAAGCCCATCATGTCCAAAGTGATCAATAGACATTCACCACGATAGACATCCAAAATGAGAATAAATATCAGTTGTTGGTATATGTTGGATAATTCTGTAGATGCATATTGGAATGCCTGTGTGGCTACTTGATCTTTTTAAATAAAATGTAGATTGATTGTTTAGGCACGCACTAATGAAACTCTTAAGAGTACCTAACTTGATGAAAATTAAAGATACTTCCAGAAATTCCATTATATATATATATGTGCCTGAGAATGATGTATATATTTGCATGCAAGTGATTAAGCTGATCATCATCCATGCAAACTCAGTGTATAACAGCTAATGTGAACACCTGGCCACGAACACATTTAATTGAAGGAAATGGAGGAAAAAGATTATAGAGACAGATGTAGAGTGAAGGAATAAAAAGATAATAAAGAATCTCCATTACCACCGGCCAATATGCTGTTGAAATCCATCCATCTCCAGCTATCCAATAAAATAACAAAAACATGAAATGGAGATTGGAGGCCACTATCTTCTACTAGCCCCACGTACTCGTTTCCACTAACAAAAAGGTTAAAGCAATTGCCCAAACTTCAATGAAATAGACAAGCAACAAAGTTGTTTTAATTAGCAAACCCATATATATATATATATAGATCTAACTAGTGCTACAAATTTGGTAGTGAGGATCGAGAACGAAGCATTGATCAATAAATATTCCAAAGTGGGATCATTAGGATGAAATTGTTACTAGTGCAAGTGGAAGCCATATGGTTTGCTTTCCTTGTGATTTTAGGTGTTGAAGGCCAACTGAGAAGTGGGTTTTATTCTTCTTCCTGCCCAAGAGCTGAGGACATAGTGAGATCCACCGTTGAAGAACACTTCGACAGAGGCCCCACGATTGCGGCTGGCTTGCTAAGGCTTCACTTCCATGATTGCTTTGTTCAAGTTATCGTCTTCTTCCTCTACTTCTATATATATATGGTTGTTAATTAATTAGTTATATATATCATGAATATATTCTGAAACTAAATTAATTAAAGGCATGTTATATATATATATATTGCTTGCGCGCACAGGGCTGTGATGGTTCGGTGTTGATTACGGGGTCTTCTGCTGAGAGGAATGCACTGCCAAACCTTGGCTTAAGAGGGTTTGAAGTAATCGATGACGCGAAATCACAACTAGAAGCCTTGTGCCCTGGTGTGGTTTCATGCGCCGATATACTTGCACTCGCTGCTCGCGATTCTGTCCACTTGGTATACATCAAATCTCTCTTTCATCTAAACACGCAAACGTACACTCATCTCTTATTGACAATTTTTGACACCATGTTCTTGAATTCAACATTAAATTAACTTTTTATAAGTTATGAGTTTAATCTATTTAATTAAATAGATCAAATTATTAATTTATTTGAGTTAGTTTCAAATAATGGGTCAAACGGACTTGACATGACCTGTGTTTATTAAACAGGTTATGTAGGTTGGGTCGTGTGTAAACCCCAATCACTTGCTTAATTAAATGTGTTATATCATGATTAATGAATCTTATCCATTTAATTAAACGAATCATGTCAAGGTTAATCCTTAACGGGTTGGTGGGTCAAATGCAGGGGTGGAGCCACTTGCCCCTCAAGCCATAAGTTTGTTCTCCAAAAAATTAAAAAAATCACTTAAAAAACACTTTTTTAAAAATTTTGTTTATTAAATAGACTTTTAAAAATTAATTTTCTCCTTTTAATTTTTTTTTTTAATTTTTAATTTTTTTAATTTTTTATTTTTTAAAATTTGATTCCCCACACTAAAAGTTATGGTTTCACTCATGACTAAATGGATCATAAACACGAACACAACACGCCAAGTCGAATTGCCGAGCCCGATATTTGAAGTTGGGTACCTAACTATATATATCCCCACGTATCAGAGTGATGGGCCAAGTTGGTCAGTGCCCACTGGAAGAAGAGATGGCAGGGTATCTTTGTCTTCCCAAGCTTCAAATTTACCTTCTCCTCTTGACCCTATCGCTGTCCAGAGGCAAAAATTCGCTGCTAAAGGTCTTGACGATCATGATCTTGTCACATTAGTTGGTACTATACTCTCTCTCGATCTCTCTCTGTTATAGTATTATTGACATGTTATATATACTTCTATGGGGGATTTGTGTACGTGCAGGTGCGCACACCATGGGACAAACCGACTGTTTGTTCTTCCGATACCGTTTATATAACTTCACGGGCACCGGCGACTCCGACCCCACCATAAACGAAGCATTTATGTCGCAGCTTAAACGACTTTGCCCCAAAGATGGCGATGGCTCGAAACGCGTTGCTTTAGATAAAGATAGCCAGATGAAGTTCGACGTGAGTTTCTTCAAGAATGTGCGTGATGGTAATGGGGTTCTAGAGTCGGACCAGAGGCTATGGGGAGACGCTGCAACACGTGCCGTCGTGCAAAATTATGCCGGGAGCATAAGGGGATTGCTAGGGATAAGATTTGACATTGATTTTCCAAAAGCTATGATTAAAATGAGTAGCATTGAGGTGAAGACAGATACAGAAGGGGAGATTAGAAAAGTATGTTCCAAGTTTAATTGATGAAGAAACCAACCCCAGGAAGATGCTGTGTAACTCATGACTGTTTATGAAGAAAAAAAATGTACTACTAAAAGAAAAATGAAAATATTTAATTTTAGAGCAATGGAATATTTGTGGGTTATGCAGTAATAATAAGATAATGAAGAACTTAAAGAAACCTACTGTGAAGTTGAAGTGTTTGATCGATGTTTTCATATCGAATTCCCCAAACTAAAAAGTATGCTCAAAACATGTTTTCTATTTTCAAAACAGCAATATACGTACGTTCCCGTTTGAAATGGCATTTGGGGTAATTGTTTTGAGAACGAAAACAAAAAAGTTAAAACACAAAAAATGTGCAAACAACTTAAGTTAATTCATTTCTCTTGTACCATAGATAAAACACACGGAAAACCATTTTTCAACTTAGGCCCTGTTTGTTTTGGTGTAAATTAATTTTCAGAAATCATTTTTCATATTGTCTAGAGTTTGATGGGGCTAAAAATAATAGTCAACAGAAAACATTTTCAGTTTAACCGAAAAATCTTCTTTAATTTTTGTAAAATGGTTTCCCCTTTTTAAAACCGTAAACTATTTTCTGAATTTGAACTTCTCATTCTTAAATCGTCGGACCACAGCCCCAATACCACCCGACTCCGTCGAAATCCGGTCGGGACATCGCTGGGACCCGATCGGGATATCACCAGATGCCGGTTGGCACATCGCCAAGACCGAGTGGTGACTCTGTCAGAACATCGTCAGGACCTGGCCAGGACTCACCTAGGACATCGTCGGGACTTGGTCGAGACATAGCAGGGACCTGCTCGAAACTTTGCCAGTGCTCACCCTAAGACATTGCCGGGACCCAGCCGGGACATCATTGGGATACCGCCAGGACCCGGCCAGGATTGCTTGGGACACCATCGGGACATGGTCAGGACCAGCTTGGGACATCTCCGGGACCGCCTGAGACATCGTCGAGACCCACACGAGACTCGCCTGAGACCCCGTCGTGACATCGTCGAGACCCATTAGGACACCACCGGGACCCTGCCCGAAACATTGCTGGGACCTAGTCAGGACATCTCCAAAAGTCAGCAGGGACCCGGTCGAGACACCTTCGTGACCTAGTTGGGACCCCGCCTGGACTCGATCAGGACCCCATCGAGACCTGGTTGCCTATCGAGTCCGGACAAGGTTCCGGCGAGGGTTTGGCGGTATTTTGACTGTAGTATGAGGATTTTATTAATTAAATTATATTCATCTTTTTAAGTTGTGTATAAAAAATAATTTTTATAAGTTAATATAATTGATTGAAAATATAAAAAATATTTATGATTTTTCGTACGTGTCAAACACCGAAAAATGTTTTTTGCGGAAAACATTTTCCTGAAATTATTTTCCAACAAAAATTATTTTACGCCCAAACAAATGGAGTCTTAGGTGCACAGTAACGCATAATGAAAGACACTGTCTCTAAGAACATGGGTTCGAGTCTTCACCGCGTGAGATAATTTTCTACCTTCTTCCTCTGTCTCTGCATTCATTCCTCCATCAATATGCTTCAATGAAAAAGGAGGAGCTGACAGATAATTTCTTGTTCCTCAATTTCTCCGCCCATTCTCTTTGTCTCTCTATTATCTAAATTTTCTCTCACCCTTTCACTTCTCTCTCTCTCTCTCTCTCTTGTCGAGTTTTGATCTTGTGGGGATCAAATGACCACCGTGCTTTAGGAAGTGGGAGTTGCCATGGCTCTATCAGCCTCCAAGTCCATTGACTCCAGGAAATTCCATCTCCCATCTTGCAAATCCCTCTCAGGTTTGGCTTCAATTCAATTTTTTTGTCGGGTTGCTCACTAAAATTTGAGCAAAAATAAAATAAAGCAACAAAAATTCATCCTCGGGTTTTGTTTTTCTTTCATGTTTGGTTTGGTTTGGATAACCTCATGGTCGTGTTATTAAGCACAGTCTGAAAATCAATGATACTAAATGTGGTCATTCTTTAACATTTATTGGTGATGATACATATTCTTTTATTTTCATTTGATTCAGAGAGGATCATTGATGATGCTTGATGATGCTTAACGTGGATATTCAAAATATTTCCAAATACTTGCAAATCCTAAAAGGTTTCATGTGTAGTACGTTTTTCTTGAATGTCATCTGCTTTTTTTTCTTTTTCTTTAAATTCAATCTCGTAGACTTTATTTTTGAAATGACCTCTGGGCTCACCCAAATGTAATAGAAGCCAAAAACTTTTACTTTGAATCTTTTGTCTACTCATGTTTTTTTTTTTTTTTTTTCTTTTCTTTTCTAATTGAATGGGAAAAATGGCTACAAGGGAAGAGTCTACTCATGCATTCGTTGTAAAACTTGTAAGCTTCTCCAATTTTACCACTATTAAAACAAATAATTTCAATTCTTATGAAAGTAATGGACCCGAGTAGAGGGATTTTACATGCATTATCAATAGGATGTTGAAATTGGTCCTTACTTTCAAATACAGAGATGCTGAACTTAAATATTGGTGTTTATATTTGCATCATATTTCTATTCATCATGTATATGTATTCAATGTTCCTTGAAGTCAATCATAAATGGTTCCATATTTGGTGCTTCACATTTACACCTTCCCTCTGATTGCCTGCTATTGTTCAACCTTGTGGGTGGCTTCAGATTCATACAGTTTTTTAAACTCAGTATTTGGTTCTTCTTTACAGTGAAATTATTGAATACTTTTGTAAGATTATGAACTAAACATTTGATATTGAATAGCCTATGTACCTCTGTTGTTATCACTGTTAGTTTTTTTAGTGTTGACTAATTCGGTGCCCAAAATAATTTATGTAATTGGAAGCTTATTAGACAAAATGTAGTTTGGCTTTTACATGTAAGTTTTGTTTTTACTTGGTCTCGTTCGAACGGAATTTGCTCAATTCGAGCTGATGTACTAAGAAGAAGCAACAGAGAGCTCCGTTCCAAGTTCCATTCTGTAACGCCCCGGTTTCTATGCAATAGAACCGTAAGCAGAAACCTCCGGTTTCCACGTGACATTACTACCTCAAAAATCTAATCTCGCAGCGGAAATTTTTTTTCTTTTAAAACACCAAGGAATAACTCACATAACACAATAGAGCTGACTGAAAAACCTCGTTTCATAAAACCTTATAACATATGTCTAAGTACAAATCAAAATGTACAAGACATACAAAACAACGTGAGTGCCACAGATGGCATACAGTTGCAACATCAAGCTTATACAATTAAGTACAAAGCATAAGCTAACTCAATGACTTGTAACGAATATAAAGGAAATAAAACATGAACATAAAAATATATATCAACCAAGCTAGCTCCTTAGATACTAGCAACATAACACAACGGATAGTCAATCAACCATCCAGACTAACAAAGGGTTCTCCGCCCTCAGCCTCAAGTCCTGCATCACACACTGTGGAATCAAGTGAGTCAACCGTCTCCCAATATAAAAGATCATTGAATTATTAAACATACATAATGATAGATATAATGAATGTAATGAATGAGTTTTCATGCATCGTTGTGAAGGCTTTGTTTAGTCTTAATGCAGCATGAAATTACACTCCGCTCATAATGGGCCAACCCCAGATTAACGCACTGTTACACCTCCCCTACTTAGCATATTGTTGATTTGCACTGGAACCAACATTCCAGTCTCTGTTCTTAGTACCAGGTTTAGGGACGAGGCTCTTGCCAACTGGATCAGCCATCTCCCCCGCCACATCACCAGCTGGGACAAAACCCCCCTTTTTTTTTGTCCACTGGATCAGCCATCTCCCCTGCCACATGACCAGCTAAATGCCACATCATTACCAATTCACAATATATGTAGTTATAATGTATGAGCAGTTTATAAAACATGCATATGAATAAGACAATAATAAATTATAAAAGGACACAATCACAGTTTCATCCCCAGTAAGTATGTGAATACTTACTCTACTTTCGCAGAATAACAGTAATTCACCACTGCCTAGCAATATGGATACAAATAACATACATCAGTGACCAATCAATAATAATTGGTCAGTCTTCAGGATCCTTGCTCTTAGTCTTTATTATTATCCATCACTTCATTTTCATCACTTGATTTTATCCATACATATACTCATATACATATACAAGTCATATTTGTGAATATTCTCACATATTGTCCATAAATTATTCAAAGCATTTAACTTATGAAATTCCATATAAGTGAGGATATGCCATAAGGATCCCGTTGACAATAATGTAAATCATCCAATATTGCACTCGAATACCCTACCAAAGTAAGAGCATAATTCGAGATGAATATTTAAACAAACAAGAGGTAATACTGCATAAACGTCCCCACTATTAGTAAGGGCTTATTATGAGTTATATGTACAGTATTGAAAGAATCTCTTATAGCTAATTTTCACTTAACTTTATGCATATACCGTCGAAGGGCAGAGCCACCATAACGTTTAGACATGAGATTGAGTGTTATCCACTATAAGATTAAAAATAACAACCAACAAACAATATATAGGTTGATTTTAAACCTTTTTCATTTTCCTTTAAAACAAGCACCGCTTGCTTCCACTTTTAGTACTTTTGAGCACTTTAGGATCCTTGAACTAAACCAATAATCAAACATACTTCAAACACATATTAGATACATCAATAAAAGCAAATGAAACGATCAAAACCGGTTAGCATCAAAAATCACATAACAATACTTTATAGAGGCCGAATGGGTGTAGGATGAGTATTTGGTGTTTTCTCATGATTCTAAAGCCCAAAGATCAATGGAAACATGAGAAAAAAATATTTTTAGAACCCTCTTAAGTGATCATACACAGCCCATGCAAACAGGTTGTGAAAAACCACAAAAATTCCCCAACACCCCTCTATTGAGCCGGTTTTGAAACTAGTTGAGGAGGATGAAGTTTTCATAGCTCAAATGGACTCCAAAACTGCTTCTAAAGGTTGGGTTATCTGCTGGACACTCAAAGGAAGGTAGGGTATGATTTCTGGACAGTTTGGAGAAGAAATCCTTCAAAACCCCCTAGGTGCCGTGAGAGTGTGTGTGTGAGATGAATGAGAGAATTTTCTGGTTGAACTTAAAGGAACTGAATGGTCTGATTCCTGAGGGTTCTCCATCCTTTTATAGACTCATCTAGGGCCCAATAGGTCAAAAAAAACGTCCACCATGTGTATGGACAAGGTAGTCAAGCTATCTTGCCAAATAAGTCACCAAAAACCTCCAAAGTCAAGATCACTTTATGACTTTTTGGCCCATTGTGTGCTTCCTTTCCAGCAGCTCATCCCATTGCCATGTGTCATCACCCTAAGCTCCCATATCAGTGAAGAGCTGGCCCTACCTAGTGAATTAGCAGTTTTAAACAAAATTCGACAGTTGGAGGTTTTAAGGCCCGGGTCAAAAGTGTCACGTAAGCGATGAATAGTCATCTTTATGCTTTAAAAGGTCAACGGATTGACTTTTATCGAAAATCTACTATGTCGTAGAGGGTTTCAATACAAGCATAACGGGCTTCAGTTTGAGTAAAACTGAGTTTGTTTGACCTAGTTTTTGATACTTACAAGATTGGTCGCTAGAAGATGACTCTTTTCTAAAGAGATTCTAAAGAGTTTTGACTAGAAATCTCTGAAACTTCATGAACGTCTCTAAAACCATTATCATAGCTAAATGATAATGTCTCCTAAACATATATCATTTAGTTTAATAATATGTTTAAGAGATTTGAATTCCTTGAGCGTCACACATTCCAAGTCCAGTTTGAATCGGTTTTTTTGAAGGACTTCCAGAGAGCTCCGTTTCAAGGGCCGTTCCAAGTTTAGTTCAAACAGATAGTTTCTTCAGAGTTCCAGGAAGCTCCGTTTCAAGTTTAGTTCAAATGGGTATATTTGAAGTCGCTCCCGAGAGCCTCATTCCAAGTTCCGTTCGTCCAGGTCATTTTTCAGTTTGAACCGGTAATTTTAGAATTGACCCAACCGGAATAAAATGATCATAACTTTTGATTTCGAATTTTGATTGAAGCAAACTTAGTGGCTTTGAAAATCTAACTCAAAATTATACAACTCGATATTCCATGAAAAATCTTCAATTCTAAAGTTTAGGGGGTCAAAACGGGCTGTGACGAGAAGACAAAAATCTGAAGCGCTGGAAAAGGCTCCGATTCGGACGGGCCACTTACTAGTTCGAACGGAAGTCGTAAAACTGTAATTTTTGGACAACCTACTTTATGTTTTTAGGGCTACTTTCTTAAATCTATTTAAGGACTCTTAGAGCACAAATTTTGAAAAGATTTGAGACAATATTTTCAGAGAAAAAATAGTTTTTTCCTTCATGTGCTAAGAGAGAAAGTTTAAGTTTTTATGCTTTCAATTACTTCTCTCTTAGAGTCTTTATTGTAAACCACAACCTTTCATCAACAACAACTAAAGTCTATTGTAGGTTCCAGTAAAGGAGATCAATAGAAGAATTTTCTAGAGGTTATGGGGGAACTATTGCGGTAGCGGATAAGCGGGTCACTTGTCTAGTACAAGAGTGTGTCTCTCACAAAGGTTTTGTAAGTATGAACACCTTGTAATTTCTTATTCTTCTATTGTGGATTGATTTCCTAGGTTTGGCTGCCCTGGAGTGGTTTTACTTTTGAATAGTTATTCAAAAGGTTTCCACTTTGTAACCAAAATATATATGTTGCTTGATTTATCACTTTCATATTATTTTGTAATTGTTTGTGTGGTCTTGTTTTTTTTATTCTGCGTTATTTTAGCATACACCTATTCAACTTCCCTTCTAGGTGTTATTTGGAATCTATTATATTATTTTCAATCACGTATCCTAAAGATTTGCACTTGTTTTCCAAAATAATAAATGGGCAGTTACATAGCAGCTTCAATAAATCAAATCTTCTTTCTCATTAATGCTTAAATAAACATGTTAACACTACTAAGTTAATTTTCTAAAAGCTTGTTAGCTAGTTGGTAACTTCAATTTGCAAGTCTCCCATTCTAGGGCCTTTAGTTACCCTATTTTTCTGCTTTTCTTTCTTTCCGTTCTTTCCCCTCCCTTTCATTCTATGTATTGCTCCTCCAAAAAACAAAAACAAAAAAAAACTTAAAAATTAAAAATTAAAACTAAGGGGTGGAATGGGTAGTAAAACCCAAACACAACAGCTGCGATTTAAGGTGGCACCACATAGAGAATCGTTGCAATCCTTAAGCACACCCCTATGAACAATTTAGTGGGGCTTGGGTCACTCAAGCTAACTTCATACTATGAAGTTTTTTGCTAACTTCTAACCTCATCGGATGCCTGAATTATAACAAAATTGCTTAATACTTAATGGCCTAGTGACCCCTAGTTATGTGAGGTAGGTTGATCGAGTTAACCAATTCAACAATAACGAAAAGGGAGTTTTTGATAACATAATGTTTATTCTAGTATGTACTATGTGGTAGCTCATATCTTCTTGAGGGTATTTTTTGAAATCAAACTATTTTTAATAGTGGAATTTGTTATTGTAAGCTAACTTCCTACTACTAACTGGAACAAAAAGTATGTCATTTGACTACTAATTAGTTTTTCCTTTTTCTTTTTCTTTAGTGAAAGATAAAGGTAAATAGTTTTGCAACTTATCTTGAATGATGGGAAATGCATAACAAAGTATTAATGGTAGCATTTGTTATTGTTAGGTTTTTAGTATTAGCAAATTCTGTATCAAAACATATTTGGTTGTAAGTTTTAGTCTAGGGTTAAATCAGTGAAAAAGTTTATCAAAGACATATTTTTTCAAGTTTGTATATGCTGTCAACATTGACCTAATCGGATTAAACTGATCATAACATTTTATTCCGAACTTTAATTGAAGCAAACTTGGTGGCTTTGAAAAACTGACTTAAAATTATACAACTAGCTAGGTATTTCGTGAAAATTTTTCAATTCCAACGTTTTCAAGGTCAAAATGGGGCATGAAAAGAAAGACAAAAAATCAGCGATTTTTGGGAATCGACTTTGTGATTTTAATGCTACTTTTTCAAGTCTATTTGAGGGATTTTGGAGCACAAATTTTGTAAGGATTGGAGGCAATATTTCCAGATTTTCTTTTTTCTATTTTTTTTTTTTTAAAAAAAAAAGCTTTTTCCTTCATGGGCTAAGAAAGAAAGTTTAGGTTTTTATGCTTTCAATTACTTTTCTCTTAGACTCTTTGTTATAAACCACAACCTTTCATCAACAACAACTGAAGTCTATCGAAGGTTCCGGTAAATGAAATCAATAGAAGAATTTTTCAGAGATTGTAGAGGAACTAAAGTGGTAGCGGACAAGCGGATCACTTGTCTAATACAAGAGTATGTCTCTTACAAAGGTTTTGTAAGTAGAACACCTTGTAAATTCTTATTTTTCTATAGTAGATTGATTTCTTGGGTTTGGCTGCTCCAGAGTGGTTTTACTTTTGAACAGGTTCTTCAAAAGCTTTTTACTTCATCACTAAAATATCTGTATTGATTGATTTATCGCTTTCATATTATTTTGTGAATATTTGTGTGGTTAATTATTTTTTAATTCCGCGTTATTTTAGCATATACATATTCAATTCCCCTTCTAGATGTTGTTTAAAGTCTGTTTTATTATTTTAGTTAATGTAAGCAGGATAAAGAAGGCAATAGTTAATGGGCTTAATTCGGATAAGTGGTTGTGGATCGTGGATTGAGGAAACAATGGTCATGGTAACCGTTACTATAATGTGGAGCCCTAATAATTATTAGCCAATGAGCCCTTCTATGGCTTTTGTAGCGCCCCAGATTTTAATCTGTCGTTTATGTTGCCTTAATTTAATATTAAGGTTGGATTATATATTTATATATGACACGGTGACACGGTGATGATTTTTGACGAATCTATATGATTACATGAATGTTTATCATATATATATTGACTGGTAGATTTTAATTCATGAGCCATGAATTAATGGGTAGTAATATTATATGGGTTCTAATAATATTACTGGGTGATTTAATTGATATAATAATTTAATTAGACCTATTGGGTATTCAATGTATTGATTATGATTAAATAGATATTAATATTATTAATATGATAATATCAAATGTGGGATGTGACGCCCAAGAAAAATAATTATTTAGGACCATAAAAATACCCGATTCTTACTATGAAGTTAACCATTATATGTGTGGTGTGTATAGAACACATGGTAGCAATATAGAGTCTATTGAAACACTTTTTAGACTCTGGTACAATGGAAAGTGTAAATAAAATTTAAACTAAAATAGGGTCAAACGAACTCCGATTTGATTAATTCAAAATCCGGAATACTCGTCTCGTAGTTCTCTATCAATACGTAGTATTTATAGAACATATGGTAAAAATTTGGAGTCTATTGGAACACTTTTAGACTCTAGTACAATGAAAAGTGTAAATGAACTTTAAACTAAAAATAATGAAAGTAGGGTCAAACGAACTTCGATTTGGTTGATTCAAAATCCAAAATACTCGTCTCATAATCCTCTTTCTACCCTCCAAATTT